>JAJEJO010000907.1:0-7500 GCA_020662805.1 Glaucomys volans
ATTCATAGGCTTAACTGAAACCTTGAAGAGCAACAGAAAGGGCAAAGATCGAAGACCTTGAGTGAATTGTTTTGTGCTATGATTTTCTTCAGAAATGTGGTGAGGAACACAGTTTAATGCACATCACGGGTCAAACTTTTCAGACCAGCTTTAGCCAAAGAATGAATTCAGTCAGTGTTTTTTGGAAAGAAGGATAAGGCCATGGGTGAAGTTAGGATCCCATTGTAGTGATTACTTAAATTTCCACCTTTACTCTGTTTCATGACAGATTATATTTGACAACATCCTGAGGCAGGGAGTCCCATTTGGTGGAATTCTGCAGAGCTTGAATTCACCCATTTAGCATTGCCATTTCTTTCCTAAGGGGTCAAAAGGAAAGAAAAGATTTTTGTTTTTTGTTTTTTGATCAGAAGACACTGACTTCAATTATGGAAAACAAGTGAGCTTCCTCCTGGTATTGGCAGCTGTGGTTCAGGATTGCCTCGGGTACACAGTGTCAGCCACACTGACAAGTGTGAAGGAAAAAAAACTCAGGGAAATCACAGAGATCCCCACTCTTTTGTGCTGACGGCTATTGCCCAGGCTGAGATCTGAGATCTCAGATTTGGTTTGGAGACCAGACACTGTGTGCAGAGAAACCCGAAAAATGATCCCCCTTAAAACTTGTAGCTGACTTGAAATATTTAAATAGCATTTGGCTTAGTGTTTTCATGAACTCAGACAGACAGGGAAAGTGAAAGGAAGAAGTGGGGCATTTATTTATCCACCAGACTAGCAAAAATAGCACTAGTGATTTTAAATCCTTGGAAATACCTATCCTGATACCGTAAGTACATACTTAAGTGTGAGTTGAAGAGTAAGTGATATAAAAACAGATGACACGCATCTGAGCGTCCAATGCACATTTGGAAGGCAATCTCCTGATTTTTTTTTTTTTTGCCTTAAAATATTCATAATATTTTATTGCCTTAAAATATAAAATTGTCTTAATCCAGGGTTTAAGATTACAAGTTCAGAAGCTTCTCTTGGTTTCCTCACCAAAAAAGAAAAAAAAGAAAAAAAAACAAGCAAGTTAGAGAAAAGCAGAACTTCACTAACACAAATAAGAGCTCTGAACAACATTTGAATTCCCATCACAGCACACCTGGTAAGAATCAGTCTACCACAGCGTCATCAATCACTCTGAGGCTGTCAGTTTTGACATCCTTTAAGTCTACGTTGTGTGCTTAATGACTACATGACAGAAAATGTAAACAGACACCACACATCCAGGTATGCAGTACATATATGTGTGTGCTATGTCTGTATTTGAATATTTGATGTAAAGCAATGCAAAAAACCCAGCATATGAAACTGCCCATTAAAAGATACATGTGGACACATGCATGCCTCAAGGAACAAGAACACACACACACACACACACACACACACACACAATAGCTCAATTTCTCACATTAAAACACGAAGTTCATTGTAAATCATTTACCCAATGCACAATGACTTAGACCAAGAGACAGATCACAATACCTGGGTGGATTACATTGTTAGGAGACACCCCTCCAACCCTTCTTTGTGACACATAGAATCACGACTTACTAATAGGAACTCAGGAGTAGCTGGTGAGCCTTGTATTAATAATTCATTGGGTACAAAAAAATAATGGTAAAGTACTTGAATATTTGAAAGCCCATGTGTATATTTGGTTTACAAAACAACAAACTCAGATTCAAATTTTATTATAAGCATATAGAATACTTTTAATTGATCAGAGGATAAATTTGATTCTTTCAACACTTTAGTTAATATTCTTCTGCCTTGACAGGATTATTGAGTTTAGCAATGTTTTTTTCCTATTCCAGGAAAATGCATCATTTCATGTTTTGCAATGTGCCTGTTTGGGGGACTTCCCCATTACATGTTCATAATTGCACAAGCCTCCAATTTCTTTACCCCACCTTCTACTGCATCCTCCATCACTCAGGGTTTCAAATGTAAGGAGATTTTGGATATTAAGTGCAGAATGACAAAAACAAAAATACAATGTTTCAAACTCCATTTTTTTTTCTTGAAAAGGCATAGAAACTGCTTAACTGCTAATACATTGTTCCTGACTGCAAAATCTCAGGTAAAATATAATGACTCTTTCCTTATTTTTACAATTAATTTTCTCATTTCTAACTGAGATTTCCAAGTGGAACAGTTTTTGTAAAACTGAATCATAACATGAAATATAGTACTTAAGTTTTATAAAATGGTCCCAGAATGTCAGACTCATTTAATATTAAAATTCTGTCAATTTTTAAAACACTGGAAATGTGGAAGAAACTTACATACACATTACCATTTACTATGTGTGTGGAAACATTTTCATTTCTATACATATATATATAAATTTTTCTGTTACCAAACCAGAAGAGTGAACTCTGCTATTAATTTTGCATTGTGAAATTATTTGTCTTAAGCACAACTTTCCAAATTTCTAGGAAAATTACATCATTTCTGGCCATCTATTGATCAAGCCTACATTCTTTGAAATTTCTACATGGATACAATATATAGCAACGAATACCTCCTTTCTAAAATCCACATTTCAAGGAATAGCCAGATACAAATGAGAAATCATTTTGTTAACTCTCTGTTCATTCTTCAGAAAATTAAGGCGAGAATAAGTCAAAATTATTTAGAAGCAGGGGAGAGAGAGAGAGAGAGAGAGAGAGAGAGAGAGAGAGAATGAATATGTCAATGGAGATCTAGAGCCAGGCATTTTTGGAAGTGGCATATTAGCATGCATTTTGGATTTCTTTTATATGTGAGCAAATGTTTGGTTTCTGGTGGGGTGATTAGACATGTTAGGAATCTAACATTACAAAGAAAATCTAATAGCAGCAAAATGTTGCTGTGAAATGATTAATATCTTTTGTTCCCCTAAAATTACTATTTTATTTTGCTTTTTCATAAAATACAGAAATGGCATCTGGTTAGGCAACTCTTTCAGCTTAAGAATCCCACATGGAGTCCAGCTAACTGCTAATGCCTACATTCATTCAAAGTCTAGTTTCTTACTTAGTTTGAATCTTTCTCATTACCTCATTACTTAATCTAACAATGGCAACTTTCCAGGGGAAGCCCCTTCCCCCCCAAAATAGACATCTTTCAATTTTCATTTAAAACAACAGAATATATTACAAGTTAAAAGTTCACAAGGAAACTTCACTGAAGAAGGAGAAACAGCATGCATCTGGCCCTCTGAGTCATTTTTTTTCAAAGGTTATCGGCAATCCTTGCTTTCAAAGTCGTTTTCCTAGCATTTCAGATGCCAGAATACACTTCATACAGTAGTAATAACGGGTTACACCAGAATTAATGAAAAGGTTCCATGTTCACATATAATAAATAAGTACCCAATTAAAGGCACAGTTAAGCAAGAAGCTCAGATATTGTCTTTTATATTAATATCTATTATACTTCTTTAGAATTTGCTGTGAGCCTCTTCAACTGACTGATGCCCAAAGGGAGCAGTGAGCAATCACTCAGCTGGTGGCTGGCACTAGTCTTGAAGAGAGCTAGTAAGGAACACTTTGCAGTCTTTCAGAGTTGCTCCACCAGCTGTCACCAGCTATGGGTGCTGAAAAGATCCTGTCACTTCATCCAAAGGGATTTACTTGGTCAGAAGGAAAATTTAAATACAAAGCATGCAGCTAAGAAGCTAGTGAAAAAGGATTATGAGCATACAAGAGCACATGTGTATACGACACTAATACATCTTTAGGAAATTTCAGATCCCCAAAGCCAGGATTACTGCCAGGGGCAGGGTGGTAGACCTATGCAGAGACCTTTACCACTGGAGTTATTATCTTCCAACTATTCAATTCAACTTTATAGGTCTTTTATCAAGGCCATTTAAAAATAAAAGCAAAAGAAAGAGAAAGGAAAAAGAAAAACTCCCATCCCTTCAATGGAGAGTGAAGAAAACATATTCAGGTTCCATTATTACTGGGAATCACCTGCATGCAAATACACTGTGGCCTTGTGTACATGGTCCAATTTTCTTGCCCTCCTCCAGATTTTCCAATGGGATGCATCTGATTGAAAGCAAATCTAAGCATGAGGCATTTCAAACTTGCTAATCTGCACCAAGAGAGCCCGAGGGGATCATCTGAAACAACAGGAGGTCAGTGAAATGTCCGTGGCTGCGGAGGAGGTGGTGATGGATGGATGGATCCTGCCCTTTTTGCAGGATGGTCCAGGACAGGGTAAGAAGTCCCTGCAGGTAGTGACAGATATTGGATCTTATGGGGAAAGTCTAAAGAAAGGGCCATTTTATTTCAAGATGAAGAAAAGAAACACAGTTCAAACATAGGCACCTAACGTTAAAATGCGTATTTACATATGCCAATTGGCAGGGTGGCCATATCCCATTCATGAGAGCAGCAGGTGGCTGGGCCAATGCTTTACCCTTTGGAGGAAACTCATACAGCCTCAGGACCCTCCTGTTAGCCCCAGCAACACAGAAGGGGGAGAGTTACAGAGGCAGCTAGCTGTGTAATTGCCCCTAAGGCAGAATCTTGGCACAGAGACATCGGAGCACTCCCTCAATGTCTGGCTGACGTACTTTAGCCTGGTGTGGCCTCTACACATGTGGCCAAAACATTTTTAAAAGTATAAGTTTCAGAGGAGAAAACAATCTTAGAGTAGTGAAAGAAGCGACAGAATACTATTCCCAAGAGAGACATTCACAGATGGCAAGGAAATTCCTGCTCCAGATTATACAGTCTGAGCAAAGAGAAGATCCATAGCAAAATTGCTTTGTGTAGATTTTAGGAGATATTTGTTAGAAGCCATCATTAAAAGCATTTGTGAAAAGCAGCAAGCTGTTTAGGAGCACAGCACATGTCGAAGAGACCGCCTTTAGATGTCACTACAACCTCACTACTGCGTTTCCAAAATTTCTATGAAGGATTAGAATAGTTTGACACCAGCCCAAATACTCTGCCGGCAGTTCCTGGAGAAGTTGCATACCATGCTCTAAATTTCTTCACAGAGGCTATCTTGTTGCTGTCCCAGCAAAGCAGATTAGGGAAGCAGCTTGACTGGGACGTAGCCTCTCTGCAGCCCTTTCCACAGTAAACTTTCTCATTGTTGGAGCCAGGGTCCTAGCAAGGTAGGAAACAACACATGCAAACGAAATGCAACCTCCTGCTCTTAAATGGGATGGCGATACTGTGGACAGCGTGTAAGGTGCACCCAAGAGTGATTGATAACACTCACTCATTCTCTGAAATATCCTTTTAAAAACGGCATTTCTCTCTTTTTTTTTTCTTTTTTGCTTTTATTTTAGGAGAGATATGTATGGATGGATAGATGGACAAATGGACAGATGAAAAAATGGGTAGATGGTATCGAGAAACACATAAAAATATAGCACTTCAAGATTCCTGCAAATCCAAATGGATAATATTTCTTAAAAATTCACAGCAGTTTCTCAGGAAAAATAAAAGCCAACAGAAAACTAATCCCCTCATCTCAGCCTTATTTTTCCCCACTCAGAGTAGCAATATACTGTGGCAACGCAACATTTTTGCTTAAATTATTTTTCCAAAGGAAGGCGTGGCCAAATGCTCACAATTTAAGAGCCATGTATCCAAGGAAGTCCAACTAACTATTAGACCAAAAAGTAACTCTGATAACTGGCATCCCAACTAAAATCTGGGAAAAACTGAGACAAATCAAACATCCAGTGAAAACATTACCAAATGCTGCACGAGGCAACTGCCTATACATTTCTAATCAGTATTCATTTCCTGTCCTTAAAATAAACAGAAAACAGATTTCTCCATTTTCCCTAAAATCAATCTTTTGCAGTATCTGTCAGTTGCTTTCTCCCAATTAGTATTCTACATTCATTTATTTTCGTTGTAAGTTAATTTTTTTTAACATACCTTGGCACGGGTGTTTCATTCAATACTTGTAAATGAAACAACAGAGCAAAACTGTTCTTAAGGCCGCCAAACTTGTAACTTGGTTAATGAATTGAGATGAATCAAAGGTACCTTATTAATTATTGCTTGCCTGGGAAGTTAAGCTTTGGCTTTTCACCTCACTGGGCCGGAGAACAAGATTGCCTTTGGCCATGTCCGAGGGGCTCATTAAGGCATCTCTGGGGAATAGGAAGAAATTGTTAGTGAAAAGCAATGGTCAGTGCCTCTCCCAGAAACCCAGCAGGGAAAGGAAGCCCTCATCACGGAGAACTAACAAGGCTGCCTATACTACACCTGTAATCAAACTGGCCTGGAAATGCCTGGAGACCCCTGCACGGTCTTTGTGATTTGGGAAGTTATCTGAAAATGCTGAATCCAATCCATAATTGATGTGTGCACGCAATTATAATCCTCCAGATAGCTAAAAATGTTGCATTTCCAAGCCTCAAGGAGTGGGAAACTTTAACATGCATGGCATAAACCAAGATATTTGATACAATAAAAGAGGAAACTCTTTTACTTCCTATACTGGCAGCAGGAAGGTAATTGAATATATGTCTGTTTTGCTTAATGAGTGTTATTATATATGACTTTTTGACAGTTAGTGGACCAGGGTATAGTCTATATTGTACCAAATATATTTCAAGTCATTTATATTGCACATATTTCTATATGTACATAATTTCAACTCTACAGAAAGTGGTGAGATCTCTTCTAACTAAGGGAAACTATTCGGCATGAACATTCACTGGAAACAGAGACATGTGTTCCTGCAAGTTTGGAAAGATTGGGGATTGGGAATTCTGACAATGGACTCATAATGACTTGCTACTTCATTCACTCACTCAGTGTATTAAAAATATTTGTAAAACTTTCAAAATGGCAGGTCCCACAAGGTGATTCTGTAATGAGGCTGCAGATTCCACAGGCTGAGTGTTGGGTGCACCCATGAGGTCAGTCAACAGTGTTTATTGATTGCTCACTGTGGGCTGAATGCTAGGCTAGGCCAACCTGCTTGTGCAGCATGAATTGGTATTGGATGTCAATGAAAAGGAAGCCCTGAAATGTCACGGGCCCTTTTTGCTGGGACTGACACTGTACAAAGTATCTTTCTGAACTCCATGGACCAAATAGATCGGAAAAGAGAGAAGAGAGGACTTGAACACCACACATCTTGAGTTCTTTCTCTCTCTTTCTGTCTCTTTCTCTTTCTCTCTCTCAGCCAAGCCTCTGGAACTTCTTTACTCAGGTCAGTGAGGAAGAGAAACTCTGAATGGTGATGATGCTTTGAAACATAATGTTCAGCTGCTTGGCAGGCCTAGAGAAGTTTCTGGTTTCTTTGGCCCAGGCTGGTGTTGGCTCCTGATTTCCAAACATTCCTTGTCAGTACAATGGGAGAAAAATACAGCATTGTTAGAGATTTGAGACACAGGAACCCAAGATTTTTCTAATTATTAAAGTATGTCCCTAAAATATGCACACATTTGGTTATATTAAAACTTTATGTATTTATCTTGGAAGT
>JAJEJO010000907.1:10000-32743 GCA_020662805.1 Glaucomys volans
TAAAAGAAAATAGGCTGGTGAATCTTGAGGTCCCCACACTGCAGTTTGAGTTAACGTTGGCTGAGTGTGTTTTAACACAGATTTAACGCATACAATGAAATGTTGTCCGTGAAAGTCCTTATGAGGGAAGAGGATGTTTGTACATACCTATGTTTGTAATGTTGAGAATACTTTTGTTGAACGAAAGCAAAAAGCTTCCCCTTGTATGTGGAATATGATAAGAAGCAGCCTTAGATATAGTCCAGGGAGCAGGCTAAAGAGTCATAACTCTTAACTATTGGCCTTAACTATTCTTCAGACCCAAGTCACATTTAGCATGGTTTCCCAGGCAGCATACAACGTAGTTGGGGACTTCAAGCAGAAGACAAACATTCCAAAGCATCCCCCTGTTTTGTTAGAATACGCAGTTGTCTCATTTGATATTCAACCTCCCTGAGATCTTACATATATATTGGGATAATGAATCAACTTTGGACCTCTTTAGGGTTCCTTTCTATTTTTTTTTTTTTTTCCTGGTGGCTTCTTTTAGTTGTGTGGATATTGACTGTTTTTCACATTTCTTGTCAAAAATCCAATAAAACATCAGTGCATAGAATATTCTTGTAAAGAATTTTCAAAAAGCATTCTCAAGAAGTGAAAAAGGACATTCTGTACTCCTTAAAGTTTTGGCCAAAAGAATGGTAAGAATAAACTTGAACTCTGGTCTCTATATGCATTTCAAAGAGCTTAATACAGAAATTCTGAATTTTTAACCAAAGGGTTTTTTTTTTTTTATTAAAATGTGAATTAAAAATTTCCTCAAAGCATCTATGAAAGGTTTCCATGCTGTTAGAACAAGGATTCTCATTCTGGGGAGATGTGACAAATCTCGTGCAGTTGAAGTCATTATTCAGAACTAAATTCATTCCTCAAGTCTGTGCAAAGCAGGTAGGAACAGATTCAAGCTTTATGTTTTGCACAATTGGGATTAATTTTTAAAATTTTTATCTGAAGTCTGTGTGACCTAGAGTATATAAAATCGATCTACATTTAGTTTTCTGTCTTTAAGAAGAAAAAAAAAATGCACTCCTCAAAAGCACAGCCTCATTGATCACCAACCATTAACTCAAAAAATAAAGGTAGCAAATTTAATTTAAAAAGAAAAACAGTAGCTTTATGATAAAGATACCCTTGAGTAATTGGAAACCTTGGAAACCAGGAAGTCGCTGTGGCCCATGACCCCAGCTGATTCCGGCACAGGATTGAGGAGTCACCAGAGAGGGAGCAGGTGGCAGTCTGCAGGTGGCAGGGGCCACACAGGTCCTCCACACCCGTCCGTCTCAGGGCTTCTTACCGGGGGCTCAGACCATGGTTCCACTGCTGTGCTTGTGTGAGTCTTGCCCTTGGCTGAAACCTTGGCCTTCCCAAGCGAGCAGAGCATGAGAGGATTCAAAGACAGATGCAAAGGAAGCAGGAGGCGGGAGCAGCAGGCAGGAACAATTAGCACCTTGTGCTATGAAGGCCCGTTTCTGCAACGAGTTATTGGGTACAGAGGCCCCGGAAACATGCAACCGGGTTTACAGAGGGGAGGTTTAAGAAGAGGAGAGACAGACTAGGAAACAGAGACAGTGGTGGAAAGGAGATCAAAAAATAAATAAATAAAAGGAACAGCAGAAATGCAAGCAATATCATGATGGATTGTTCACTGATTTTCCCTCCATGCTTAGAATGACTTAGTCCCCTCTCTAAGACACGAACCCCCATATTACTTCCTTTGTCAGTATCCACATCAACGCTCACCAGTATTCTTAGGAAAACACAGAGAATTTGTCACACGAAAAAATTCTAAGCAGCACTCAACGCAGAACCTACAGAACTTAAATACACTTGTTGATGATGATAATTATCTGTGAAAAATATTTCAGGAAAAAATTAGATGCAGAATATTGCTGTTTTTTTTTTTCTCTAATTAGCATATGGTTATAAACGCAATGAGTTTTAAATATGAATCCTTCCCTGAAACTTTAATAACTAACAACAACTCACCCACAAAGGCGCATTATTGGGAATACATGCTGGGAAATGTATCTACAGCATCCAGGCCCGAGTATTATGTTCTCTTTGCCAGTCTCCATAATCAATATAAAATGCTACATGATCAAATTGGCTGCAGTACTCAGGATCCAATGCAGAGAGGACGAAAAAGAAAGAAAGAAATGGCTGGGCTTAAATCCAGCTGCAGTAGCCACAGAAGATAATAATCAAAAAGTAACTTGAGAAGATAGGGTAATGTATTTTCCCACTGAGAAATCAAGCTGTAATTAGATTGTACAGCGAATTAAGGAATTTGCAGGATCTTGTGTGCAACAATAAAATAAAATCAATTTTAAATATTACTTATCAAAGGCCCATCTTTTATCCTATATACTTAGAGAAAAAGCCAGGACTTGGATAACAAGAATAATAATGCCCCTAGACCCAGGTTCTGTGAACCTTGCATTCTAAAAGGAAGTTACTTCCCTTGCTAAGAAACATAACTACATATTTCTTTTTATCTTGCTTAATTTTCTGCAAAGTATTCACTCCTTCTCCCTTGCTATTTCAACATCCCTTTCACTCTCTCTCTCTCTCTCTCTCTCTCTAACGCGTGCGCGCACACACACACACACACACTGCTATCTGGAAAAAAGTTGTGCTGTACAAGTGTTTTGTCCACTAAATCATCTTAACATTCTTCCTGTTTAAACTTAAATGGACCAAATCTGTCCATATATTATTAACAGAACTAAAATAGCCCTGATACATAATATTTATATCTGTAAGATATTTTCTCCTAATATAAAAGGATTTGGATTTAAGAGGATTCTATAATCTTACTGAGGAAATAAGTGATATCCAAAGTTCATTTGTAAATGAAATGTCGAAGTTCACTCTTTATGAGAAGTCTGTTTCAAGAGCTAAATTGTTATTAGACCATCTATTGTGTATTTAGAGTATGAGATGCCTATTTTTTAAAAGCAAGGATATATGTGTAAATCAGTTGGTATGCAATGTTGAAGACCCAGTTATTCTTAGATTACCATGGATATATTATAAAGGAAAAGATGAACTTTAAAGGTAGACTACAGTGAAAATTTTTCCCTTAAAAATAGAAATAATTAAATTTGATTTCTATCATAAATATTGGCAATCTCAATCGCAAAAATAAGCAAAAACTATTCTGCATAGATATTAAAGTAACCTCCATGCTTCGGAATGGAAAGCACACAAAAATTTTGCCAAAACATCCTTGCGGCTAGCCTGAGATGGTCACATCATAGAGGTGTGATCTTACTCTCTGTTAGGAAAGCCTTGGTATATGAAAGAAAAAATTCTAGTCATCAAATTTGATAAAACAAGAGAAGGATTCCTAATTTCTTCAGGACTTAGAAAATGGAATGCAAAGAAACTAAGTACTTTACAGTTATTAAAAAAAAGCCCATAGACTCTATGGCATGCATCAAAATTTTCATGCTTCCCATATTGATGAACTTTGATTCATCTGGATACCATCCTTTTAAGCTTGAAATGGATTTAATGTTTTATTGGAAAATGTTACTGACAAGTCTCTAAATGCATGCTAATGTGTCCCCTGACACAAAAGGACATTGTTTTTTCCATTATTGACCCAAGGATAAGCCTAGAAATAAAAGTTTTTCATTGCAACAGATTCATAATGTGATAACCACCACAGGGAAAGTAAACTTGAACCTGACCAAACATTGGTGATCAGAGTTATAGGAAGCACCTCCAACACTCCTTTTAGAATGGATGCATCCTGCAGGCAGGAGGCTCACCCTCTTCAGGTGCAGATTTCCCAGAGCACAAATGATTGCCTAGACTTAGCAGATGCTCAATAATTATCTGATGTGTAAAATTCAAAGGGTGTGTCTGCTCACACTTGTGGGTTTCTCTATTTCAGCTAATTTGACTGATTAGCCAACTGAGGCTAACATGTTATATTTTATCTCCTTTCCAGGTGGGTTCACTACTAGGTGTGGTTTAAATTATTTGTTCACAACAATGTCCCTTAGAAAATGACAGTAGGAATGACCCATGGTGTCAATGATGGCACCCTGCTGTGGGGGGTCTATCAGTGCAGAAATCTTCTTGCCAAAGATTTATTCTTGCCAAGGCACACCTTGATTTTAAACTGAGACTGTCTGAGATATCATTTCAAACCACAGTTCTAAAGTAAGTCATAAAAATGGGCAACATTTGAAGGTAAATGGAAATGTGCTACATTTCTTACACCTTTGGAGCTGGAGAGAGGAGAGATTCATCCTCTATGCAAGTGGATGCCAATTTCCTACAACACCATCAGTTTTACACACAGGTGCACACACAAAAAATCTATGAATTCAGGCCCACCCCAACACTTGGCATAGGTGGGTCACTTGCCTTACCAAACAAATAAGTTCAGAAATATGATTTTCCCCTTAGCCAGGGAAGTAAATGAGCCTAGAAATCTATAGCTATATGGACTTGTCTATATGGCATGTGAGAATGAAGTGTTGCACATAGGCACAGGCTTATCTGCAAGTGTTTCTGGCCTTTTTCATTTGCAGTAGATTCATGATTGCATAAGAATAACAAAAGAAATGTTAAATAAATTTATTTTATGAAGATCTTGCATAATCTAAGATTTAGTTGGATCTCACAGAAAAATTAAAATTTCATAATGCAAAATAGAAAAGGATACACTTTAAAAGCATTTGTTAGAGGGAAGCAAGAAGCCTGCTTCATACAACTTTTAACTTTTTGTTGCATGTGTTAATCATAAGTTAGAGACAACTCTTATAAACTGTCTCTTGTATCTAAATATAACTTCTAGTTATCAGAATGACTAAGGTTATTTTGATAATATAAAAACCTGTTTATTTGAAGTTCCAAGTTTAGTTTCTCTGTATGTTATAAAATTTTCATATTTTTTTCCATTACTAACCAAATCTGTTATGCTTTCTTAAATTTTTCTAACTGCAGAATAAATTTTAATTAACCTTTCATAACATATCCTTGCTAAGCATAGAAACATCATGGGATCACTTCTGGTTTCAAATGACATACGAGAAAATTATAAAATGGGGATTTTTCAATTCAAATTGTTCATGTATTTCTAACATCACTTATAAACTAAATCTGCAAGCACCAATGCTCAGTTTGCACTTTGATAGAGATGATTCTAGTTTGGCAAAAGTTAATTTGAAAGTTAAAAAGAAGAGATGTTTCAAAGTGCTTGCAAGAAAACTGGGAGAAAAGAAAATGTTAAGTTATTCAATAAATTAGAAGTATCACTATGGAAACCCTTGTTGTCTTCGTTCCTTCAAGTAGCTAACAGAGAGATTGTGTCCACACATTCCCTTTTGAGCACCTCAACTGTGTGTGTAAGTTTGAAGTCAGGGTACCAGGGTTCAAGGGCCTTCAGCTTTTGACTGGTTACCCCTTCATTTCTGAAGTCTTCTGCAAGACTGCCCATGTGCGTGAAGTCCTCAAGTCCTCTTTGATGATATTGGAAATCCATTCATGGATTGAAAAGTTACACCAGTTCCAGAATAGGCTTCGGCACTTTAATTAAATTCAGTTTAATAGTGGCTCTGTCAATGTCTTTGGTGGTTAAAGAGTACCAAAATGGCACTTTTCTGATATGAGTTCACTGCTTTAAATGCCATTCCTTATTGTTGAAAATCAGGTTTTCATCATGGATCTGTGTTTTATTTTTTCATAATTTCATGATCTAGAAAATTTAATTCCAGCATAAAATTGTTTAAGTCCCATAGCATTTATTTTCTGGTTATTTACAAAATATTTTTGAGAAAATTCTTTTAAACACTAAGTTAAATCATGACATGGATATTTATTAGCTATACTAATTTGAGGGGAGATAATGAGAGGAAGGAAAAGCAAACATGAAGAAGAGAGAAAAAAAGTAAAAAGAAAATAACTGAGAATTATTTAATCTCGTAAGTATAGGTTGGGGAAGAGGAGAGGGAAAGGTTAGGTTTTCTTGGAAGAATTGCACCCATTGTTTGTACTTATCCCTCAGATCTGTGAGTCAAAGGTGGCAGAGGAAGACTTGGAGAAGGGGCTGTATTCTTCTCAGTGATCTCATTACATTATCCCTTTTTCATTCCTGTAACAAAATAACCAAGGCATGATACTTATTAATAAAAGAGGTTTATCTAGCTCATGATTTGGGTGACTGAAAGTCCATGATTAGGCAGCCTGATGAGGACCTAATGGCAGATGGCATCATGGCGGGAATCTTGTGAGAGCATGGGATTACATAGCATCAGAAAGCCAGCAGAGGACTGAGTGCCACCATCCCTTCCAAGGGCACACCTTCAACTGAACTAAAGTTCTCCCAAGTGACTTGCCTTCTAAAGGTTTGCATCACCTCCTAACACCTCAGAGATAAACCCTTGGTGGACAATCAATATCCAAATCACATCCCAACCTCTGAAGATCCAGCCTAGGCCTTATGGAGGTAAGGAAGGCACTGTGGGCAGACCTATGGCGCTCCCAGCCCCGAATTCCTTTCCCACCCAAGTAAAGAGTTTTGTGTCTTACTACTACAAAGGATCCAATCTTCCATGTTTCTTTTCTGAAAAACGTACATAATGCATTTTATAAAATCACAATAGGTCTCTTGTAGAATTTATAAGGCTTAATGTATATGTTGCTGAAAATTTCTAGTTCACCTCATGAATCACTTCCTCATGATGAATGGGAGAAGGTTTAAGAGTTTATCCCACAGCATAAAGATGAGCAGAGATGTGGGGAATCTATTGGTAATAAAGGTCCAAGGGCAAATCTTTTAAAGACCTGGGGCTGAGGAAAGAGACAGGTTGGAGACACAAAAACCAAACAAACAAATAAAAAAAAACAAGAGACACCCAAAACTAGCCCATTATTTATTGTGAAGTTAAAACTAAATATAGCAGCACATTAAACTTTTTTTTTTTTTGCTTTATTTTGACTGTGGAAGTTGTATATATCAAAGAAATCCACTGGATTCATCATTCTACTTCATTCTGCAACCACATTCAGTTGAGCTACTTCAGGCAAAACATTTTGTTTTTCCAAACTTGGAGCCATATTATATGATCTACAATAATTTTGTGAAATATGCTGTCTTTATCACATATCTTAATGTTTGAAAATTTAACAAAGTGACATTTCATCTTTCATTTCTGAAGAATTTGCCTTTCTCAAAGAAGTACGGACACCTTTTAAAACCCAACTAATTACCTAATAAAGCAAAAGGCCAATTCCATGTTCTTTTGAAGTGCAGATACAGTTTTGAGGAAATATAATGATTAAATACCATTTCATTACTCAGAAAGCTACTGAAGAAATTTGAGAAGGACATAGACTGAACCTATATAGGAAGAAAAATTACACTTCTAGCTTACAAAACAAAAGCAAATTTAACAATAAGATTTATAATGATACCACAACTTAGTGTTTAAAAGCTTAGTGTACCATTTAAATAATCTTTCATTTTTTACATTTGAAAATATTTAAAATTGCATTAATATATGTATACATACTTTAAACAGATCTGCACATCTTTAAACATGGTAGGAATCCAGAAGTTTCTAATGTAGGAAGGAATGGCATTTTTCAAGATAATTAAGTTTGAAGTTTATTTGTGTGATTTTACATTTCAATAAGTTGCATATTATTATAAGATCAGAAAAGTGCACAGACTGAACTGTATCAGAACATTGTTGAGTGGAGAACACTGTGCATTTTTCCAGTAGACTCTAATTATAGAAACACCTGTACTGTATAAATTTGTGCTGACCCACTGTGAAATTATGGTGTGTTCAATACTCCTTAAAATTTCTCATTTCTCACCTGTGGGTGAAGTGCTTTACTTGCTATCTGCTTTAGTATCACACACTTGTATTAAAAAAAGTTACACCATGTGAAGCTATTTAAAATGCTTTATGCCTTTCATCCCACAATACCCATCCTTACTAATATATCCATATAAAGCAAACTCATGCCCCAAATCTCTTAAAAGACAAATATTTCCACTTTTTTCACAGGACTAGAAATTTCAAGTCATTACTTGGAAATGCCAGAAGGTCAAATGCTAGAGTTCAAAATGCTTCTGTTATTTTTTATGCACATTCCTATTTGGGAGCTGGGACTATACATGGTGTCAAGGTAACTAACTAAGGCTGGGTGTATGCCACTCAAAACCTAGGTGTTGAATAATCCATCATCTTGGCATTGTCTTCAATATTAGCACATGTGGAGGTATGATGATCATTAACTGAGCTTTTTGGGTTTCATGCTGATATTTGGAACTGAGGTATTACATGCAGAGGTTTAGATTGTGTAAGAATGGAATTTTGCAGTTCTCATAATTAAAATTTAAGGAGATTTTTCTTCATTTTTAACATAAAAGCCTATGTCAGTAGTAACTATAGCAGAATTGCAATGAGAAAATAAAATCAGGGTTTTATTAGGTGAACAAATGCACCAAGGGTATGTCTACAAATATCAGTTGCACACTTTCACCTTTAACCTTTAATCACTTCCAGAGAACATGCAACTGGCTCTCATTTCCTATGCAAGTCCAAGTATTCTGGAGAAATAAATTCATTGAGAGGTTTTCTGCTCAGACAGGGTTTAGAAATGGAATAATAAATGTTTCTATAAGTGATTTTCAGATCTGATTTTATATTTATTTTTTTCCAAATTGGGATCATTTCTGAATCTTATGCACCCACAAACAGTCAACCATATGCTGCATTTGCTAGCTTGTACAGACCATGAATGGCTACTTGTTACGATGAGCATAAATCAATGCAAAACTCATAGACTATAACTTATATTCAATTTATTGCTATAGACACATTTATTGGGATAGAATTTTTACAGTCTCATAATATTCTGAGAAGCTCACCATAAACTATTAACGAGAGAGGAACACTATTAATAATGAACATCCCAGAGCAGTTATTTTCAGAAAGTTTTGACCCTGAGCATGAAATTAGTTAAAATGGGTTTGAGATAATAAACATATACCCTTAATCTGATAAAATACCTGAAAAGAAATGTATCAACCAGATAGCATCATCTCAGAAACATAAATTGCATTAAGAATTTGGAAAGAAGGAAGGCTTTTAAATATTGATACCTTTGTATTATATTATAAAATATTTATTCTCATTCCCATTTTGAATGTGTGAAACAATTCCTGATCTTCTGCCACCTTTCTAGGACAGTTTGGTGTTTTAAATTTCACCTTATAGAAAACACTTTATTAATTTAGGTCACCAGGTTTAAATGATTTTTAGAGTATAAACTTTTAATTGCTATTATTTCAGTAGCATTTTTTTTAAATATTGTCGACATCAGTTAAGTGTATTATCACTGAAGTATCACATGGTATTCCAACCTTAATAAAAGTGACTTAATTAACTTGTCAGGCTTTATCAACTGCTGAGTAAATAGATAAGCCCCATTTCAGTGGCTTTTGTTTTCTTTTCCATTTTGCTTATGCTGCTGCTGGCTGCTTAAATTACACTCATCTTTACAGACCTCTTCATTGATCTATTACCAGGGAGTGCACGTGACAGTGTCCTTCCTCTTCATATAATAGTTCTATGTCAGAGTTTCCATTGTGTGCATGTGTGTTTGTGTGTTTTGTTGCTGGGGATCAAACCCAAGGCTCTGCACTTGCTAAGCATGCACTAGAACTGTGTCAGTATGTGTACATCCATGCAATGTACATGTCTCCACAAAATAGCATAGTAAAGACTTCAAAGTTTTCCCTTTTGCAACAGCGTATTATGTTGAATCATGTGAAACTGTCAATATTGTCAGTTTTTACTTTCAAACTATACACAGTTTGAGGGTCTATATGCTGCTGATTTATCTTCATTTTTATTTGTGATTGAGTATGAAAAAAAAATCTGACCTTCCATAATCAAAACAATCCCCCGATCACTGACATCTGACCAGGCATAGGTCATGCAGAAAAACCCCACCATTTCAGGCTGTAGTAGGGGCTGCAAAATATCTTTGATATATATCAAACATGAATAAAAATAAAATTAAAATCTGTATTTAGTTTTCAGAGAAAAAATAGTGTGCACACTGTTTTAACTCTAAGAAATAACTTTTGTGTCTTTAAATAGGTGTGTGCACAAATTGTGAATCTACCACATTCTAAGAATGTACCACTTTCGAAGAAAAATAAAAGCATCTAAATTAGGAGTGGAAGTCTTTAAAATAGGAAATGGAAGTTGCACATTCAACTTCCACTCCTATTCAGTTGGAGCATGTGTTTTCCAGCCTTTATTCTCCTTGAGATTATACAGGAAGGTGTATGCATACCTGTGTGCACACAGGCACACACTTACATGTGCTTATATGATTTCACTGATCAGTATTCAAAGAGAGTTCTGAGAGTAAATAAAATTGTCAGATGTGGGCTGGGGATGTAACTCAGTTGGTAGAGTGCTTGCCTGTCAAGCACAAGGCCTTGGGTTCAATCCCCGGTCCTGCAAAAAAAAAAAAAAAAGAAAGAAAAAAAAATTGTCAGATGCAACAAATGATTGAAGAGAAATACCAGGAGACTGTGGAAGAAATGTGGCCACCCAATGACCTGCTGGCCCCTCGGGAGAGGTGGAAGACCCGACCCATTCAGGACTCCTACAGGCCTTTCTCTACCTCTTCCTGAAGTTTTCTTGAGCCAAGTTTGTTGAAATATATATATTTATTTCCCACAACTGCTCTAATAAACTGACTCAAACTTAGCAGCTTATAGTTACACAAATTTATTCTCTAACACCTATAAAGGTCAGAGCTTGAAGTGTGTCTCGCTGGACTGAAATGAAGTGTGAGCAGAACTGTGCTCTTACTGAAGGATCTAAGGGAAAATCTATTCCCGCACCTTTCCCGGCTTTCTTCATTTCTTGACTCATGGCCCCTTCATCCATGTGAGAGCTGGCAAATCTCAATCCAGTGGAGGCTCTTCCTCCCTCTCTATTTATTGGCATGATCTGGGGCCCACCTTGCTAACCATGCATGAGGACTATCTCACTATGTGCATAACCCGCCGAGGTCAGCTGATTAACAACGTGATCTGACCTCAAACTTACTTTCTCCTTACCAAGCAGCCAGTATGTCCACCACTTTGGGATATTAGGATGCAGTAGACATCTTTGGAGGCGTTATTCTACCTATCATATCTCATATATCCAGTTAAGTCAGGTCACATGGAAACTTGAAACTGTCACATGATCATTCCTTTGCTATGTGCAATGGTCTCTTCAGACCTCAGATTCCATGATTGCTTGGCTTATAATCCTCCAAATACTTTCTGATTCCTCTCTGAGGTAATAACAAATTCCTTCAAGCTCTACAGGATTTTTCCCAGTTAATGCTGTGGTCTCCCTTATCTCTTATCATTCCTCTCCTTCCTCCTGTTGCCCTCCTCAGACTGGTTTCCCAGTTGATCCTCAATGTTCTATTGTCTCAGGGCCTTGGTACATGCTGTGTCTACCATCTGAGCTACACCTCTCCCTGATGCTCACCTCACTGAGACCTGACTCAGATGCCAGCTTCTCTGGAGGCCCTCCCTGTCTGCCACCCCAACCGAGCCAGCAGCCCAGTCCTCATCCTGTTCCCACTTTACATTTTTTGTCTAATGTTCATCACCATCTCACATTTTACTCTTTTTACTTGCTCAGGCAAGAGCTGTGTCCTCTACAGTGTAAGTTCCCTGGGGTGGAGGCTTGTCTCTTGTGGTTAGCCACATCCCCAATGCCTTGAACACAAGATACTCCATAAGCTTCTCCTTAGTTCATATGCTGTGGCATCTGCTCTTAGCTGCTGTCCATCAGGCTTCAGCCCATATACATGTATGATGATCTCCATGATTCACTTATATTGAAGCTTCTACCTTAACATGTGTCCTATAAATAATGGGCCCAAAATTCAATGCTCAACAATTTCATTCAACGAGTGGTTACTGAGATCTGTCAAGTTGGGCACTATATTTTGTCTGTTAGATCATTTTTATTTTGTGGTGGTGGTGGTTGTTGTTATTGTTACGGTTCTGAGGATTGAACTCAGGGTCATTGCTTACAGTAGGTAGGTGCTCTTCCACTGATCTGCAACCCTAGCTCAAAACGTAGGTTTTAAAATGAATGTATTGTAGTACATGCACACACTAAGTATTGTTTTGGAAAGTGTTTGCATCACTTGCTATATGTGTTTATGTATAAATGATATTGATATTGTGAAACTCTGTCAAAAGTTGATTTTTGTACTGTGTGGTCCAAACTTCAAGACAATGCCATGGAGTCAGGACCTGTGTATTGCTGTACAGAAAGGTCTAGAGAGGAAATAATACAATGGCCCTGGACACACACAATTTCCACACAGACTATGATAACTGAAAGGAAAATATCCGTTATTAATTTTCTAGCAAAATTGTCTACAATGGCAAGATCATGTTTTAATGTATACATGGAACATCCATCTATAATTGCATCTGCATTGAGACAACATTAGCAACTGCAACTTTTATGAGAAAACTGTGATTATAAAATTATGGGAAGCCTCAAAATTATTTGATAATATATTTGCCATTTTAAGAATTGTAAGTTAAATAAATCTTTTAACTTATATTAGTGTGGCTTTTTTAGTGATACCAATGTTTTTTCTGTTTGTTTTTGGTACAAAACATGGATTTTCAAATGATAATAGATGGACAATATTCAAATTTGCTCAGTCAGCTATCAATGAAATCAACAATTGACAGTGTGTTACAGGTGGAATTAAAATAAAAGAGAGTGTTAGAAATTGTCTGGGGGTTCTTTGGTTAGGGTACTGAGGGAAGGTCTCAGGCAAGAAGGGACATTTCAGTTAAAATTCAGAAAGAGATTTTGTCAACTCCCTATGCTGTTAAAGGAACAGGTAACAAGGCGTGAGTTGGTATGTGGAACTTTGTCCCCAGCCATGGAATGGGGTAGGGGAATTAAGAAGCACCTCAGGTGAAGGTGTTTGAGTTGGATGTTTTAAATTTCACGTGAACATTATGGATATTTTGTTGTTCCTTCGTTAGTTCCAAATAATTTTGCATGTCAATATAATCATTAGGGTGGTTGACCCAGCCTTACATGATAATATTTTTGTTTCTGCCACTAGAACTGGGGGTTCTTGGAGAAGAGGTATCACCATGCTCCTCACGGCTCCACAATTTACAAAGTCTATGATCCCCATTCAAAGGGTAGGAACCACCTAACAACATATTCTATTAAATTTTGGCAATTACCAGCCTTTTTTATTTAAAAACTATTTCATCCTTTTGAAGGATGAAGTTAGTGGCTTCTGGACTTAGGACTTGTTTTATGTTAACCAGGCTGGATGACACATCCTAGAAGGTTCAGTTGGATAAAATTAGACACATTAGATAAACCGTCATAAATATCTCTTGATATGGAGAATAAAGGAACTTGTGTTTGCAACGATGTTAGGTATGGTAACTGGAGAAGAGAGCATGCATTTCTTTCGTATTCAATGTTCAAAAACAGAAGCAGTGGGAAAATCTGCCACAGACTTTAATTTTTTAGATTTCCCATTTGAGCGCACCACAATGGATAAAGGAGGAGCAGACAGTCTGACATGCTATTTATCCAGCAATAAAATTATCATAATTAGAGAAAGTGAGATATTTTGGTATTTAAAAGAGCTTATTAGTTCTTTGAATAATATTTATAAACAAATATTTGCATTTAAAATATATATAATTATATGAAGCATAATCGAAGAAACTAGTTTTAGGGTTGTAAATTAATGGTTATTTATAGTTGCTACGGAATTGATAGGGATTCTAGATATTAAAAAAAAGTGTCTGTTTATATCTGAGTCATATTCGCTCCCATGGGGGCATGAGAGGTATTTAAGGCTTCTCCCAGATGTTCTAGTTTGAATTTATATGGAGGGTGAGGAACTGCTACATATATATGAACAATATAGAAGATGGAGCCATTGTTAACCCTCAAAAATGAATCTATGCACAATAACAGCCAGGGATGTTGGAGATATTCTATATTTGCATATGACAACCCAGCTGTGAATATACAGAGTTGATGAATGTCTCACTCTTGAATTAACATGTTAATAAAGATGCTGCCCATCACAAATCTATGCAACTTTGATATCAAAACAAATCCCAAGTTCTGTGGATAAAGATTTTCAGATTTACATGTTATGGTATTCTATTAAATTTATGCATTTAGTTTTTAAATTAATAAACTTTAAAGAGTGGTTTTAGGGTTCCCGAAAAATCAAGTGCAAATTACGGAAAATCCCCTCCTTCAATCTGTAGATAGTTCCTCTATTATTAACTTCTTGCCTTGGTGTAGTGCATTTGATGAGTTAATATTGAGACATTATTATTAAATAAAGTTCATAGCTGATATCACTTCCTGTGTTGCATAATACTGCAGGTTTTCACAACACAAAATTTCATAATGTTACCCATAGGTCATTTTTTCATACAAGAGTTTCACTCTCCTAAAAGTTCTCTGTCTCCAACTATTCACTCTTTCTTCTTTCCCAAAACCACTTGCAACCACTGATCATTTTGCTAAATTACTTTTTGCCTTTTCCAAAAAGTGATAATGTTAGAATCATACAGACAGACTTTAGTTAAGCAACATGCATTTAAAGTTTCCGCATGTCATTTTGTGGCTTGATATTTCATTTATTTTTATTGCCAGGTGATATTCCATTGTATGGATATACCATAGCTTATTTACCCATTCACCCACTGAAAGACAACGTGGCTGTTTCCTCTGTGGGGCATTTCTAAATAATGCTTCTATAAAACATTCACACATAAGTTTCTATGCGCAAATAAACTTCATTTGGACGTTTCCACTCATTTAAATAAATAACAAGGAGTAAGATGGCCAGGTCATATGGTAAGGCTATATTCAGCATTATTAAATGATCTGTACCATTTTGAATTCCCATCAGCAATAAATGAGAGGTACTGTTGCTCTACATCCCTGTCAGCATCTGGTAGTGCACCTGCATGAAACTTCGGCATCCTACTGGGTGTGCAGTGATAGTTCATTGTTTCCACTTGCAATTGTGGAACAACAGATGATGTTGAGTAGCTTTTCATATTCTTATCTGCCATCTGTACATCTTTGATGAGGTGTCTATTCTGATTCTTTTCCACTTTGATATTGGGTTGCTTATTTCCTTATTGCTTAGTTTTGAGAGGTTTTTGTATATTTTTTATATCTATTCTCTATCAGACACATCTTTTGCCAATATTTTTGCCCTCTCTTGGGCTTATTTTTCTTCCCTTCTGAATTCTACTGCAGAGTAGATATCAAAAATGTTACTGGATATGTGTGGTAGCTCATGCCTGCCTTCGATCCCAGAGGCTCAGGAGGCCGAGACAGGAGAATTGCAGTTAAGGCCAGTCTCAGCGACTTGGTGAGGCCCTGTGCAACTAAATGATGAAAATAAAAATTAAAGAAAGGACTGGAAATGTGACTCAGTGGTTAAGCACCTCTGGGTTAAAATCCCTTAAAAAATCTCCTCCTCCAAATTTTAATGAATTATGAAGTGCATATTATTATTATTTGCTTTCATAAATTGCCTCTTATGATTGATCTGCAAAATTATCAGCATATCTCATTTTCCTACATTTTCCCCATGCTACCTTCTACAAATGCATGATTTATATGCTTTTTATGCATAGGTCTGTGACCCATTTTGAATTAATTCTTGTGAGTTATGAGGTTTAAGCCCAGATTTAATTTTTGTTCTGTGGTTCCTGAAACATTAATTAAAAAGGTTTACCATGTTCTCCTGAAAATATTATTTCCCCCTTGTACCTTTGGACTTATTTCTGGATTTTCTGTCCCTTTTCATTGGTTCTCTCTCTTCCTCCGTTAATACTAAACTGTCATGATTATTGTTATGATTATTTATAGTAAGTAAATTTAAGTCAGAAAGTGTCAGTTCTTGGACTTTATTCTTCTTCACAATTCTATTAGCTTGTCAAAGTCTTTTGCCTTTTTATATATAGAATCAGTTGGTTGATAAATACAAAATAACTTGCTGGGCTTTTGATTTGTATTATGTTGAATCTGTAGGTTAAATTGGGGACACAAAATAACTAAATCACATTGTCTTCTTTTCCATGAACATGGGATTGCTTTCCACTTATTCCTATCTTTGATTTCTTTCATTAGAGTTTTGTGATTTCACTATACAGATCTCATAAATACTTTGTTATTTTTAAAGTTATACATTTCAAATTTTTGTGTAACTATAAACAGTGTATCTTAAACTTCAAATTCCAATAGTTCACTGCTGGTATATAGAAAAAAATCCATTTTTTCAGGTTACATTTGTTTTTGAACACATTTCTATATTCTTTACATAGATAATTACATTTTCTGTGAACAAAGACAGTTCTATTTTTCTCTTCCTGATTAGTATACCTGCTATTTCATTTTCTTGTCTTATTGCATTGACTAGGACTGCTACTAAAATGTCGAATAGGAACAGTGACACAGAGAAGCTTTACAGTGTTCCCAGTCTTATGGGAAACCATCCATTTTATATATGATACTAACTGTAGGTTTTACTTATACATTCTTTATCAAGTTGAGGAAGAACTAGCTTTTGGTTTCATTTATTTCTCTGTTGATTTTCTATTTTCAGTTTCATTAATTCCAGCTCCAATTTTTATTGTTTCTTTTATTCTTTTCATATTAAAATTGCACTTATTTTTCAGGTTTCCTAAAGTCTTAGCTTATTGATTTTAGAGTTTTCTTTTCTCAATATATGCATGTGGTGCTACAAATTTCCTTTCAACAGTGCTTTTATCACATTCCTTACATCATGGTAGGTTGCATTTTCATTTTCAATTAGTGCAAACTGTTTTAAAATTTCTTTTGGGAATTCTTCTTCTGTTCCTTTCTGTCATTCTTCTCTTCCTGGTGTTTGCACAATACATACATTTATGTTTTTCCCATAGTTCTATGGTGTTCTGCACCTTGTTGTTGTTGTTGTTGTTGCATTAAATCAATATTTCTCTTTGCTTTCTATTTGGGAAGTTTGTATGGACAGATCAATGAAGTTCGCTAGTTCTTTCCAGGTATGTGCAATGTACCAATAAGTCCATCAAAGCCATTCCATATGTTTTTGATTCTAGCATTTCCTTTGGATTTTTTAAAGAGTTTCCATCTCCTTGTGAACATTACCCATCTGTTTTTTTATGCTGTCTTCTCTTTCCTCAAGAGCTGTTGTCGTACCTGCTTTTCTGAGTCTGAGTCTGATAATTCCAACATTTATATGTGAGTCTAGTTCTGGTTTGCTTTGCCTATTCAGTTTGCACTATTTTTCCCTTTTGTCATGCCTGGTAGTTTTTTTTATTATTATTTGCAAAAAGCTGATGTATCAAGTAAAAATAAATTGAGGTAAACAGGTCTTCAGTGGGAAGTTATGTGTTTATCTGGCTAGATGTTAGCTGTGTTTAATATTTGCTGTAGCCATAGATGTCAGAGATCAGAATTTCCTCTAACATCTTTCCTTGCATTTCCTTTGTTGTCTTTGCATCTCCCTGAAGACTCTCTGCTAAATAAAATCTGCATCATGCTATTCTTTTATCTGTGTTATTAAGCAGGAGCCCTACTGCTGTGGGGTAAGAGTGTCAGGAGATATAACATTTTAGAATACTATGATTGGGTCTCATTCTTTAATAAATCTCTGTTCCCAGGCTGTGACCTTTACCTAACTCCTGGTTTCTCTATGCTACTATTAATACAATTGAGTCCCTGAAAATTGTCTGGCTGAAACCCTTTTCCACAAGGTGATGATATTTAAAGACAGGACCTTGGAGAGGTATTAGACTTAGATGAGGCCATGTGGGTGGGACCTTCATGATGGTGTTAGTGCCCTTATAAGTAGAGATGCTGCACACCTTGCTACGTGAGGACAAAGTGTGAAGGTGGACGTCAGCAAACCAGGAAGGGGATGCTCTCTAGAGCCTCACTAGCTAGCACCCTGATTGTGGACTTCTATCATCCTGAACAGTGAGAAAATAAATTTCTGTCGTTTTAAGCTTCCTCACCTATGGTATTTTATGACACCTTGAACTGGCAGACACAGGAAGACTGGAGGGAGCTGGGGTGGGTATTTTATCTCCCTTTCCACAGGTTGTTTAGACACTGTTAAAACCCATGTCCATTAAGCCCAGGGAAAATAGCTTCCCCTGAGGCAAGCCTCTGTTGAGGGAAACAGAAGGTTCTGGACATATTACAGTATGGTTACTTTTTTCCTCATGCTGCCTGAAGCAGAAGAACATTTTTCTCTAATTGTCACTTTTAGAAATAGTTGGGATTCCTGGAGCAGAAGGCTGGTCTCGGGTATTTTGATTTGTCAGGCTTGTTTACGCTCTCTTATTAATGAGTCAATTGCAGTTCAATTGTTTTCTCCAACTCATGGTTCTAACATTACTTTTGCCCTTGGAAAGTTGTGATTCCCTATATTCTTTCATTCCAGTCTTCAGAGGTTAATTTTCCCTGTGAGTGCCTTTTTACACCATTGTTTGATAGATCTTCTACTTTTTATTATTATGATGTGAAGAGTATTGAATTTCAAACTTTTCTTATATGAAACTGCAAACCAGAAACCTCTCTATGTATAATTAGCATTTTTGTATTATTGGTACATCATACTATAAATTCAAGAACACAATATCCCTGAAAACTTGTCAGTCCATTCTACAGCCACTTGTATTCTAAGAAAGTGAAATGGAGATTTGAGGAAGTGATTTGGAAGATGCAGGCAGCAGGATCCTAAATATCTAAATATATATGTTGTTAAATTGACAAGATTGACCTAAGTCTGTTTTTCTGTTTGTTTGATAAACTTTGGCCCAAGATTTCCTCTGTATGTAGCAAACTACAAAGTTTTTGTGTAGACAAACTGCAAACTCTCATGTGTAATTGGTGGCTGGGTAGCAGTCAATCTCAGCAGCTAAGTCTCAGTAACCTTCAGCTGAGGACTGACTGATCACACCAGGCCCACATAAAGCGAATGGCAAAGTCTGCCAATCAGGTGACCTCTACATCACTTCCTTTTCTCTGGCTGTAATTATGACCTGCACATGTGGGGAACTGGGGCATTCAGAAAGAGCTTGGGTCTAAAAAGCTGTCAGGAGCTAGAACACTTTTCTTGTTCAAATAAACAATGTTGAATTTGACTTCTCTCAGATTTTTTTCTTTAATGATGTTTAACCACATATATACCTCAAAGACTACAGAAGAAGGATTATTACTCTCCCTATCTTTATATGATATGTTAATTTATAAGAAAGGACCATAGGGGTGAAATATTTCAGTTTTGACAATCATGACCACATACATATGGAGAAGCCAAGAAGAATACTGACCTTGATTCTGAAACTGATTGTTTTATTCACATGAGGAACATGTTAAAAAGTAAAAATCTTCCTCTGCCAAGCCACTTTGAGCATTGTCCGGAACAAGAGAGAAATAAAGAAGAGGCTAGCCAGGAATCAAGAACACTGATAAATTTGCCATAGTGACAAACTTATTTCTTTTTCTCTCTAGTGAAACTCAAAGGGAAGATATTTCTCAGGATCAGGAATTATGTGAGAAAAATCTCAGCAGTAAGTCCTGCTCCTTCAGAGAGTCTGGAAAGAAGTAAAATAGTGTTTTGGTGTTATCATCCAAACATAAAAAGGAGAAACAAATACAGTCTAAAGTTAAACACCATTTTGGATGCATATTTAGACTTTGGTTTTGAAGACATGAACTTCAAAACTGGAGACTATATATGGCCAATCACATGATCCGTAGGACATGTATTTATTTATTTGATCCATGCTAATGTTCCTTCATGGATGTCCAATGCTTAGTGGTATTTTTTCTCATTTTGTTTTCCTGTGTGAGGAAACAGAAGAAGTGGTAATGGCAAATGAGAGTGACATACTTTTGTCCTGTACGATGGGGCACATATGTTTCTAAACACACGTGTATGCCACATGTAAACTGCCTGAACCTGAAACAAAAGTTTACTTTGTACAATTACTAAAAAGCAATCTGGAGCTGGGCGCAGTGGTGCACACCTGTAATCCCAGCACTCGGGAGGCTGAGGCAGGAACTTAGCGAGGCCCTAAGCAACTCAGTGAGACCCTGTCTCTAAATAAAAAATTAATTAGGTCTGGGGATGTGGCTCAGCGGTGGAGTGCGTCTGGGTTCAATCCACAGTACCAAAAAACTAAAGTATATTAAAAAAAAAAAGAAAAGAAAAGAAAAGAAAAAAAAGCAATCTGGATAAAAATAACCCCAACTATGGAGAATAATGAGTTTAATGTGAAATCTAGACAGATGCTAGGTGAGTGCAGCTGAAAAATTGCACAATTACATCCTTAATTGTGTATGATTTTATAAAGCAGAAGTCACAGTTCAAATGTAAGCATTTGTTTTTATTTTTCCAAATGATCATGTCCAGTACACTATATAAAGCCATCCTAAATAAGATTAATGCACAAACCTAATTCGGTGTGATAGGGACTTCCTGCTGGCATTTAGGTATTGGTTTAACTGCATTAGAAAGCAAACATCTATTATTTTTATTAGTTGATCGAATGAATCATATTTGCAAATGTTAATAATACGAGCTTAACAAAAATTGTATCACTAAAATTAAGGTATATGCTCAAACCTACAATCCATTCCATTATTAATGTGAATGAGAATGCTCACTGAATTAAAACTTCACTTTTCTGACTACACGAATAAAAGCCAATACAATGTTTAATAATCTATATTTATTGAATTTGCTGTTGAAGTATTTTTAACAGTGAAAACAATATGAGAGGACAATTAAATGGCCGTGTGGGATGCAGTGAAGTGTCCCTCAACACTCTGGTTTCTTTATGTTCTTATTTCTGTGTTAACCCTGGAGGCGACTTTGCACCGGCCATTTTTATTTTTCTCTCTGTATCTCTGTTTTCCTGTCTTTAAAGTGTGTTAGTTGAATGAGAGCTTTAGGTTTTGTCTGAATGAAAATTTATGTGCATCTACAAGATTCCTCAAGACAGCAGTGGGACTCTTATCTTCATAACCACACACAGACTGGTTAAATATACACTAGTCATAGTGGCTTCAAATATTTTTTCTATTGAGTTTTACCAGTGACAAAGGTGCTACTATGCCTTTACTTCCAACCTGAAGATATTGAATTTATACTAATATAACAAAAGTGCAGTTCAAAATAGGGAATTTCTTTGAAATAGAGTGAAAAGTGGCATTTTTCTACTTACGAATGGGTACATTTTTTACTTATCCCATGACATACATCGGATAGCTTGATTTCATCAGGTCCCTGTGAAATGGAAACCTTTCTTCTCAAGCTGCTACTATTTTCTCATTGATATCAGCCTCATGCACACCACCTGCAGGACTATACCTTACTGACACACAATTCCGTAAGTGCATTCTGTAATAAAAATTAATGTAAGAGTTGACATTCATGTGCCAAACTCTCTTCCAAATTTCCATCAAGTAATTGACTTAATGGAAATTTGGAAGAGGGTTTAAATGAGTGAGCAGTAACTCACTTAATGCTCCTAAAAACCCTGTGATATCTGGTAATTTATTTCCCCCATTTTACAGAGGAAAGAACATGAGGGTGATGAGACTAACTTCTCAAAAGATTCAGCTTGCAAATTGTAGAGCCAGGCTTGGAATTGGTTCTGGAGTCCATAAGTGTAAGCATTATATTCCATTGTCTCTAAATGTGAACTAAATACTCTAAGTGCCAATATGTTCCTGAAAATATCAGTTGGTGTAAACCTTATTTAGATGGCTATTGATAAGAATGCTGAAAAGATGTTCTTTAACTGGAGTCTAAATTACAATGACAAAAATATTTGAAATGGGAAGAACTCACATTATGGGAGAACAGTTTCCTCAACAATTACCTTAAGGATAATTATATAGATGCTAAGTTGCAAATTATAGACTTTGCTTTCTTCAAGTTCATGTGAAAGTAGCTAGTAAAAATCCTGGTGGTTCTATCAATCGCTGGTGGGTCTCAGCTAAATGCAACCACGTGAAATATCTCAGTAGTTGTTTTTTTGGTATCCACCACAACCTTGTGTTATGTTTTTGCAAAATCTGACAAATATTTTTGTGGTATGATAAGTACTATCAAAATGGTCACTTGCCTATGTTGGTCCATGTATAATAATCATGTAAAATCCGGCACCCAGCACAGATCAAGGCACTGTTTTCTATTAGATAATTTTAGAAACCTTAGGTTCATTCCGTACAATTGCTCAACCTTCTGTCTTAAGGCAGAATCTCCATGTGGTATATGCCTGAAACTCTTCTATTCCTTTTTTAAAATTTCCAAAAGCTGAAGGAACCCCTTTATTCTCATATATATATTTGCAAAAATTAACCATAGTTAATGTTAACTGAAGAATCTTCTCTCTTCTATGTGACTTTCCTCTGACCCCATCTCTCCCTAAGTGGCCTCATGATAATAAGAAAGGCTTTACACCCCTTGACTTTTTGATAAAAAATACGTTGCTTGGGGCTGGGGATATAGCTCAGTGGGTAGAGTGCCTGCCTCACAAGCACAAGGCCCTGGGTTCAATCCCCAGCACCGCAAAAAAAAAAAAAAAAA
>JAJEJO010000907.1:32843-97544 GCA_020662805.1 Glaucomys volans
ATTGCTTTATCCAATAAGTGTTTACTGAGCACCTACAATCGACTAAGCCCTTTCAAGTTGAGTATGACTTAAAAAAGATTATATGACTCAAGAAATTTGATAATGCTCTATTTCCCAGCTGGTGTTAGTTCTTATTTTTATTTCCTGTGGTATTTAACCATTTCATTCCTGGTATGTGTTAACTTCAATTTAATCATAGATACCCAGTGGTGGATGTACAATAAAATCTCATTATTTATAGCAAGTTAACAATGGGTTTACTGAGAGAGTATACAATTTTAGCAGAAGTACGTTCGAACAATACACCCAACTAATACTGAGTATTTAATGAAATGTGCGGCAGCTCATTGGGAACATAATTATTGTCATCTTAATTCAAAATGGAGGATGATTTTTAGAATTTTTCTTTCTCTCCAAAAATGTGTTTTTTTTATTGGAGGAGTTGATGTTTAGGCACCTATGAAACTGTGGACTTCTTCTTTTTGGATGTAGAAGCTATGTTCTTATACTGGGAATACAATTGTGTATTTTATAGATGGTGCTCAGTATTAGTTTAGCATATTCGTGGCTTCCAACGTGTCTGTGGGAAAGCACATGGAAGCACGAGAATGCACACAGGCTACATTAACCCCGAGGGAAGGACATCTAATATGAGCATGACCAGGACCGAAGGATAAGGCAGTGCCAGAACATTCCAATCCATGCTCCTTTCCTGATGGCTGAGGACACTTTGGAAGGGGACCGTCCTACTAAAGAGACAAAGAGTAGTTTTGTGAAGTCTCGCTAGACTTTGTTGATGTTCCAGGGTTGGAAGCAGACTGAAAAAAAGAATCCAAACATCCGTTGTATGACTCTCAAAATAAATAATGTGACATTAAAAAAAAAAAAAAGGTCTTCTTTTGCCACTTATGGTTTTGCTTTTGAGTTGGAGATATTCATTCTTGGATAAGGACATTGTGGTTGGTTACTAAAATTTTGGTCATTTTTCCAAGTCCGCAATCAATAGATTTTACTGATTATTATAATTATTCTTTTGAATTTCAAATAGAAGAGATTGAACAGAAAATATTCAAAGATAAAAGCAAGCGTAAACCATTGCTGAGTGATATATTTAATAAGAAAGCCTATGCAAGATGAAAGTGAAGTGTGTGTGTGTGTGTGTGTGTGTGTGTGTGCATACGGATCACTAGGTGTCTGAGGAAGATTGATTCTAGGACAACCCCTGCTCTGGATACCAAAATCCAAGGACACTCAAGCTGGTGCACAAAATGGTATAATATATGTATAGAACATGCACAATTCTCCCATACACTTAAGGAATCTCTAGGTTAATTATAATACCTAACACAATGCAAATGCTAAATAGAGAATTGGTTTAGTGTGTTATTTAGGAAATAAGGACAAGAACTAGAGATCTGTACAAGTTTAGTTCAGATCCAAATGGGTTTTTGATATTTTCAATCTAAAGTTGGTTAAACCTGCATTATAGAAGTTCACCTATATGCTATGTGTAAATCATATTTATATATATTTTCCTGGACAATGAATATCAGCTGAAAAGAAGTTTGGTCTCTATTACTTATGAAGCAGTTCAAAAACCCCCTCTCTGACTAGGGTCAGACTGACTGACTGACTGACTAACTGACACCCCGCTCAGTGGTCATGATCAGATTCTCACTATCTCCCTGATCTTCCATTGGTAGCTCTGAGGTTTGGAGTTGGGAGTAGGAAGGCCAATGGAAAACGGGAGAATATAAATGAGCAGAAGAAAATGAATGGAGAAGAGCTAGAAAAGGGAAGTGTGGGGGGAGCAGCAGCATTGTGTTCAGCAATTAGGTGTAGACCTTAAGAAACCCAAAGATCTTTCTTTAGATATTCATTTCCCTTCCTTTTGTATTTATAAAAAAGAAGTAAGGAAAATTCCAGGAGGTGGTAGGAGTTGCTAAGAAAGACTAGAATACGAAAGCTCTATGTTATATTCATTGGTGCATTTGTTTAATTCTTTTAAATATAAACATAAGTCACTGCCACAGATAATATAAATTGCACCTTGTTGTTCAATGTATTAAATGACCCGTTTTAAATAAAACATCTTTGATCACCCAGTGATTGGAAACAAAAGATTAAAGGGAAACCATTTGTGGCCTTGGAACGTTCAAAGAATCGCTGTGTCATTTATTTTCATAAAATGCATTAATTTGGGGAAATTACAAATGATTTCTGAAAAGCCACTCCATCAAAATATGGAGAGACATGTGCCACAGACGACAAAAAGATCAAGCCGAATGCAGGGGGGTTGAAAGAGTCCCATGATCTTATTAATAATGAAAAGAGGCAAAGTTATGATCAGATGAAATTTATTCTAACCTGAAATGCTGGAATTAATTCATGACAAGTTTCATTCTTACAATTTTAAAGAACACTTTAAAGCATAGACTTCCTTTTCCTCTTATGCCGAAAGTATGAAGTCAGGTTTGAACATCAGCCACACAGTAATGTGCTTATTGGCTTTTGCTTGGAATGAGGTTTCTGACCATTGTAGAATTGTTTCTGAAGATTTTTTAAACAAGTTGCCCTAAGCGGCCACACATTTGTCATTAAATAGAATTGCATAATATATTAATTCTTCTTGTTCTCCATGGGCTTGTGGCATACCTAACGATGATCATCATAACTCACATCTATTGAGTGTTTTTGTGTCAGGCATTATTATAACAGTATGGAATGTTATGATTCACTTGCTGCCAAGAAAATCCTCTACCCTAGGTTGCTGCTGCCAAACTTATGTTGCCAATATTAACGCTGTGGCTCAAAATTGATCATTTTTTAAGGCACACTTTTACATTCCTGGTGGGGTTGCAAATTGGTGCAGCCACTCTGGAAAGCGGTGTGGAGAATCCTCAGAAAACTTGGAATGGACCCACCTTTGACCCAGTTATCGCACTCCTCGGTTTATACACAAAGGACTTAAAATCAGATTACTACAGTGATGCAGCCACATCAATGTTTATGGCGGCTCAATTCACAATAGCTAGATTGTGGAACCAACCTAGATGCCCTTTAATTGAAGAATGGATAAAGAAACTATGGTATATATACACAATGGAATATTATTCAGCGATAAAGAAGAATACTATTATGACATTTGCAGATAAATGGATGGAATTAGAGAATGTCATGCTAAGTGAAATAAGTCAAGCTCAAAAAAAACCCCCAAAGGCTGAATGTTTTCCCTCATAAGTGAAAATTGATCATTTATGTATGGTGAATAGAGAATTAAGTGAAGATATTGTCCTGGACACCAAGGTGTGAGATGGTAGAAACCACAATACTTGACACAAGGCAATTATTGTTTTGACTGTTTTCCTAGTGGGAATTCCACGTGTAATAGCAACTACACTTCCTAGAATGAATTTATACCTACCAGCCCCTCCATCTGTGTAGAGGAGGCCTCTTCAAAGAAGTTTCAAGTTGGGTTAAATAAACAGAATTGGTTTACACCATATCCCTGCTAACCACTTAGTTCTCTGCATTATAGACATGATTTTGGGATTTTAAGAAAAATAAACATCAAAAAAGCAGAAAGATAGCAGGGTGCAGTGAGTCACACCTGTAATCCCAGCTGCTCCGGAGGTTGAGGCAGGAGAGTCTCTAGATCAACAACGGCAAGGCCCTAAGCAACTCAGTGAGACCCTGTCTCTAAATAAAATACAAAATAGGGCTGGGGATGTGGCTTAGTGGTTGAGTGTCCCTGGGTTCAATCCCTGGCACCCACCCCTCCCCATCAAAAAGCAGAAAGCTGAGGGACAAGGACAACATTCACAGTTCATTTTTCCTCCTCATTACCTCAGGAAATGGTCCGAAAAGCTCAACAACAGTCCTTCCCTACTTAAGATGTGTTGACCTGAATTTTCCATCAGGGATTATGGCTCAAACAAACCACTTTTAATTTGACTTCGAAGTTTCCTTTGTCCTGGCTTGTACTTCGGTCTTGTATTCAGATGAGTTCTTTCCAAATTCATTCATGGAACAGGTAAAACAAATGATTAACAGAAGGGTCTCAGTGGTGCTCTCACAGGAAGAGGGATGGTGAAATGTCTGACCAGGCACTGGTCCTTGAGAGGTGCCGTGAGCAGTGAGCATCTGAGAATCATGGAAGGCTGAACGTTTCAATGAGTTTGGTAATGTTTCTAGAGCTTTCCATCATTTCTCCTTAAAGGAGATGAAAAATATGTAACTGCAACACATACAATTAGATTCCTTAAAACTTCAGACCTGTAAAACTGGGCAGCAGCTACTCAGAGAAGTTGCAGATTTTCTTTCATTCTAAAATATCAACATATGTAGACTTTATTTTGTCAGGGTGCCATGTCTGAAGTGAAAAATGTCACCAGTGTTTTCTTGTAAGCTGAATATTTTTTTAAAAAAAAATACATAAAAAGATGGAAAATGCTTTTGCTGAAGATTTTTTTGTTTGGTTTTGTTTTGCTTTTAAGGCTTTCGATAGAATAGAAATGTGACATATCAGGATAAACATCAAAAGCAATATATTCTCTTCAGGACAAAAGTCCCTGCTGGACTTACCCCTAATTACATTATAATTACTTTCACATGGAAGAACTCTAACTGGCGTGAGTGGGTGAGTGAAAATTCCATTAGCATTGAAGTCCAGTTTTCTCTTTTCTTTCCTTTGTCCTTTCCTCTGGGGTTGGAGGGGGGGGGGGGGGGGGGGAAGAGTAAAAAGGAAGACAGGAAGGATACAAAGAAGGAAGAAAGGGGGAAGTGGGGAAAGGAGGGAAGGAAGGAAGTGGGGAAAGGAGGGAAGGGTGGGGAGGGAGGTCATTATTCATCATATGACTAAGACTGGAATGTTTGTTACAAGGAAGGGCCAGAATTTCTCTGACAATAAACAGCACTGGGGTAGGCAAACCCTGATCCACATTTTCGGGGGAAAAAAAGTATTTTGGGGCACTATGTTTTAAAAGTTGGTTTAAGCCGGGCGTGGTGGCACATGCCTATAGTCCAAGTGACTTGGGAGGCTGAGTCAGGAGGATTGCGAGTTCAAAGCCAGCCTCAGCAACTTAGCGAGGCCCTAAGACAGTGAGACCCTGTCTCTAAATAAAATACAAAATAGGGCTGGGGATGTGGCTCAGTGTCCGAGTGTCCCTGAGTTCAATCCCTGGTTCTTAAAAAAAAAAAAAAAAAAAGAAAAAAAAAGTTGGTTTAAAAAGATATGTCGAGTAACAACTATCTGTCCGAAGATTTTCAATTTCTATAGTGTCTGCCAAAGTGCCTTTCACATAGAAATTTTCCAATAAATATACTTTGGATCATTGAATTAGTTAAGGTACACTAAGTTATTGACTATGAACACAGATCATGAAGTCTTCAAGGTCTTTAGAAAATTGCAAGGTATATGAATTTGAAAATGTCACTCAGCCACTTAGTATTGTAGAGCTGCTATCATTTAGTAGTACCAAATGAGAATATACTTCATGCCATTCCACGTCAGACTGAAGGAAGAACACACCCTTTTCTAAACAGTATTTTTCAACATTTTTTTCCATAAATACATGTGTGGGTATGTGTAATTTTAGAAGATTTTACATGGTTAGTATTGAAATAATAGTACCATGTATTGGTATGGAAAGTTTTCCATATACTACACACCTAGCTTCCTCTATTATTAATATTTCATATTAGCTTTGTACAATTTTGTTTTGTTTTTACAATAAGGAATAAATGTTGAGTTTGACCTTGATCGATAGGCTGAGGTAGTGTTTATCAGTTTTCTGTACTGTTAAGTTACTTTTTTCCCTCTTTTCTGCATTCTACTCTTTGAAGGAACTATACACAACTCATTTAAGGAATAGGGTGTGTTGCATTCCATTACCTCGAGGTTGCATATCCACATATCTTAGGAAATTATTTGGAATTCTTCACAGGAGATCTATTCGTTCACATACTTATATATGCCAGTATGGACTCTTAGATATTTATGTTGTTATACTTTCAGGGTTATAATCCTTTGCTGATTTATTTATTTGCTCAAATTGTTTTATGTTAATTCCTTGGGATTATATACACAATAATGTCATCTGCAAATGGAAGGAGTTTAATTTCTTCTTTATCATTCTGAATTTTTTTTATTTCCTTTTCTTGTCTATTGCACTAGCTAGGAATTCAGGCACATTGTTGAATACAAATGTGAAGAGAGAATAGCTTTGTTCCTGATCTTAATGGCAAAGCATCTAGTCTCTTATCATTAGGTATGATGTTAGCTATAAGTTTGAAAATGTCAGTTTGGGGAACTTCCATTTTATTCTTGATTGCTTAGAATTATCATGGAGAGGTGGTGGATTTTCTTAGAGAATTTTTCTGTTTCAATTGAAATGTTCATGTAAAGTATTTTCATTAGTTGAATTTGGAATGTTGAACCAGCCTTGCATATTTGGAATACACCCCACAGGGATATGACGTGAAAAATTTTAAAATACATTATTAGATAAGGTTATGCTTGATTTTGTTAAGGATTTTTACGTCTCTGTTCTTGAGATATGTTGACCTATAGGTTTCCTTTCTTGTATGTCTTTATCTGGTTTTGTTATTAAACTCATGCTGGTCGCAAAGAGTTAAGTGTTTCCTGTGTTTCTATTTACTGAAATATATGTTAGAGTGTTAATGGCATTATTTTCTTAAATATTTGAAAGAATATACCTGTAAGATATTGGCCTCTAGTGAATTGGGCTGCTATAAACATTGATGTGGCTGCATCACTGTAGTATGCTGATTTTAAGTCCTTTGGGTATAGGCCAAGGAGTGGGATAGCTGGGTCAAATGGTGGTTCCATTCTGAGCCTAGATGCCCTTAAATAGATGAATGGATAAAGAAACTTTGGTATATATACGCAATGGAATATTATTCAGTCATAAAGAAGAATAAAATTATGACATTTGCAGGTTAAATGGATGGAATTGGAGATCATGTTAAGTGAAATAAGCCAATCCCAAAAAACCAAAGGTCAAATGATTTCTCTTACAAGTGGTTGATGATATATAGTGGGGGTGGGGGAGGTAAGGGAAGAATGGAGAAGGGATGGATTGTATAGAGGAAAAAGAGGAATGGGGAGGGGGCAGGGAAGGAAAGATAATAGAACGAGACAAACGTCATTACCCTATGTATATGTATGAATATGCAAATTGTACGATTCTGCTTTGTATACAACCAAAAAAACAATAGTTGTACTCCATTTGCATACAATGAACTAAAAAAAAAAAGAAAAAAAAAAGATATTGGCCTCTTCCTTCCTTTTTTTTTTGAATTTATTTTGAAGTTATTGATTATTGATTTTATTACTGTAGTGTATGTCAGGCTGTTCAGATAAGCTGGTTCTCTTGGTGTGAGTTTTGATAGATTTCATCTTCAAGAAACTGGATGATTGTTAATTAAAAAATTCATGGGCATGTAATTCTTCATAATAGTCCTTTATTTTCTTTTTATATTCATGAGAGAGAAAAAAATCACCTTTCCTTTATTTCTGATATCACCCATTTTTTCAACTCTCTTTCTTACCTGTCTAGAGCTTTGTCAGCATTATTTATCTTTGGACATTTTAAGCATATCAGCTTTTGGTTTTATTTTATCTAATTTTTTTATATTTAATTTCACTTTCATATATTCTAGTTGGTTTTTTTTTACTAATACAATTTAATTTGCTCTCTTTTTCCTCTAGTTCCCTAAGGTAGGAATTTAAGATAATTGCATTAAACCTTTCATTTCTAAAATATTCATTAAATCATTGAAATTTCTCTGTATACACTGTTTCTATCGCATTCCACAAATTTTGATGAAAGTATTTTCATTACAATTTCACTAAAATTACTGAGCTTATTTTGAAGCTAATTATTTGATCCATCTAGAACTTTCTTGTGTATTGCATAATTTCTAAATATTTGAATATATTCCTATCATCTTTCTGCTTGATTTGTAATTTAATTCCATTGTGATCCAAGAACACAATCTGTAGAACTTCTATTACCTTGAATTGTTTAAGGTTCAGAATGGGATCTCTCTTGGTGACTCTTTTACATGAGATCAAGAAGAAGGTAAATTTTTCTGCCCTTGAATGGAGAAGTCTATAAATGTCAACTAGGTTAAAATGATTGATGATACCATTTAGGTCAACTCTGGTCTTACTGATTATCTGCCTGCTTGATCTATCAATTACTCGAAGATATGTGCTGAAGTCTCTAACTCTAATAATCGATTTGTCTATTTCTTCCATTAATTCTATCAGTTTTCTCCTCACCTATTTGAATGCTCTGTTGTAAGGTATACACAGTGTTAGGAGAGCATAAGAATTAACTCATGCACCATTGTGTAATAGCCCTTCTTCTCACTGATAATATTCTTAGTTCTGTGATATGCATGTCTGCAATTAATGTAACTACAATCTTTTTCAGAGTATTTGGGTCTTGAAATGTCTTAAGCTCCACTGTCAGTAGAGTTCTATGGATGTTCCTCAACTTATAGTGAACCCATAGTAAACTGGAAATATAAGCTGAAAGGCATCTCCTACACCTCACCTACTGAATGTCACAGCTGAGTGACATGGCGTCCCTTAGTCATATCATCTCTCATGCTTGCACAACTGTCTGGGAGCTGAGGGTCTCTGCCTCACTCACCAGAGAGGATAACAGATCATATTGCTAGCCTGGGAAGAAAATTCAATTTCAAAACTCAAAGTATGGCTTTCCCTGAATGTGGATCACTTCTGCACCAGCTAAAGATGAAAAACTTTAAACCATCAAACGTCTGGATCAACTGCATTTATTTATGGTGACAAGATGCAGGGGACAACATTCTTCCATCTTATGGGTCTCTCTCAGTCTTTCAATGGACTGTGACCCAGAACTGTGACCTTCAGATGTATTTCTTGGCTCTTTCTCTCTCTGTAACATGAGGCAGGAAGGCTAGAGGGAGCTGAGTGGGAGAAATGCCATTCCCTTCAGGTAGGACAAGTCTCCTGTCAAGTTTGTCTCTTGGAGAGTGGGCTGGGAAGTCTGAGGAGGCCCTAAGATGGCCACCATGGGAATTCCTCACTCTCATGCGAATACATACTCAGCCTTCTACCATTTGCCAAAGCCGCCATGGATGTGCTCCCACCAGTGACTCCAGTAGCTTCTATTTCAGAAGGGCATGTCTGAGCTGGAACTCTCTGAATTTGGCTCTCTGTACAAATTTGGGGTGATGATTTGCTCAAAATTCTCTGAAGGGGCCTAGAAAGATAGTTGCTCTTCCATTTGCTCAGCCTTTTCTGTGGTGAGGACGGGAGTGATGACCATCCAGGTCTTCATCTGTCAGAACTGAAAGAGGAAAGTCTTCCCATTGTTTTATTTTATTTTTCATTCTTAGCCTCATTATAGTAAAAGTTTAAGAATTTTACCTTCCACTCTTCTAGGAGGATATATATATGTGATTGCTCCATCTGATCTATTTTGATGAATTCTTGAATTGGAATAAATTGGATAAATTTTTTATCGACATATTATTTTTGAATAATTTATTGACATGATATTGTAGACTTTTGTTTAGACATGCTTAAATTTTTATTTAAAAATATTTTTATTAAAAGCCCAGTGACAAAATTATATAATAAACTAAGATGTAAAGTTTCGAAGAGGAAAAGAATAAACCCAATTTATCAATTATATTAGCAAATATAGCCACAGTCTCGAAAAGTAGTGTTTTGACTTATTTTGTGTTAGTGTTGAGGGGAGAGTTTCTTTCTCTCTAGGACACAATAGTAAGCATCTCAGTTAAGAGTGTTCTCTTTGCCCGGGATGGTCATGCACACCTGTAATCTCAGTGACATGGAAGACTGAGGTGGAGGATTCCAAGTTTCAGGCCAGCCTCAGCAACTTAGCCCTCAGCAATGTATTGAGACCCTGTCTCAAAATAAACAATAAAAAATAAAAACTGGGGGTGTAATTCAGTGTCGAAGCACCCCTGGGTTCAATCCCAGTCCTAAAAAAACCCAAAAAAACAAAACCCAAACAGTGGTCTCCAGCACAAGAACTGTCCTTCTTCAGGTAAAAGCCTTAGTCTTGGGTATTTTGTCAAAGTGATACTTAAGTTTATGTCTCTGGAAGTTTTTATAGTTGGTAAAGTTACAAAATGCAGAACAATCTCAAAATGTAGACAACAGTCAGACCTTATTTACTTTAACTTCCAGCTTTTCTTCAGAGAATCTGGGAAGTAGAATAAAACGAAAAATAATCGCAAGAAAAGGTGCCACAGTTATTTCTTTTTTTGCCAGCAGCCACAGAGTTGAAACTTCTTTTCCCCTTCTCTCACATGGAAAGGATATTAGAAAGAATTAGATGCGGTATAACAATGGTATTTTATAATATGTGTGTATGCACATTGCTTTCAAGATCTCCCTTTTTAATTTGTAGGATTTTATGTAAAGATCATTAGTTTCAAAGATGATAATTTTTAGTAAAACATGAATGCAAAAGAGAGGTAATCCCACCTTCTATATTTACCAAAGTTCATAAACCACAACATGTGATTCTGTTCAATCCAGTTGTGAAACTTGACTGCCCTTTTCCAAACTTTTCCGAGAGGATCTCACTTTGGCTCTGGTTTACCCACATTGCTATGCTCAGTCATTGCCATTAAAGTTGCCAATGGGCCAGATCTCAGTACAGCATTCAGCAGTCGGGTGGCATGTGTATTTCCTTGGAATACATCCACACGAGGAAAAGCTAACACGAAGAGCTACCAAGCAATAGTTGAGTCTCGTGGGTTTGAGGAGCAGATAGGAGCCCCATCTCCAGAATAGGAACTCAGTGTTTGAAAGAGAAAGAAAACCAACCTTTAAAGAGATTTTCTGATGGTTACAGCTGAGTTAATATGAGAGTGTAGGAGACGTATTTATGCCTTTAAAAACCAGGAACCATGCAGCACATACTGTGTTCCTCTGGCCCTCAGAGCAGACCATAGACCCTTAGGCATGAAGGGGATATAAATACAAAAAAGGCAGAGGACCTATTGCTGAGACAGGACATAGATTTAAATTTTACAGAATCCAGTACAAGGATTAAAAAACAACAACATGGTAAAAGAACAGATTGGAGTCTGCAGAAGTCCTTATAAGGAATTTACTTATTCAATCAACTACATATTTTTTTAATTTTTTTTTATTCATTTAATTTTGATCCATTGAACACAAATGGAGTACAGCTATTGTTTCTCTGGTTGTACACAAAGTAGAGTCACACCATCTGTGCATTCATACATGTACACAGGGCAATGATGTCAGTCTCATTCTGTTATTATTCTTGCCTCCCCACCCCAACTGCACCCCTCCCTTCCCTCTATGTTATCTATCCTTCCTCCATTCTTGTCTCCCTTCCACCCTGCATTATGCATCATTATTCACTTATCAGAGAGACCATTCAGCTTTTGGATTTTGGGGACTGACTAATTTCACTTAGCATAATAGTCTCCAACATCATATATTTACCTACAAATGCCATAATTTTATTCTTCTTTATGGCTGAGTAATATTCCATTGTGGAAATATACCACAGTTTCTTTATCCATTCATCTATTGAAGGGCATCTAGGTTGGTTCCACAATCTAGCTATTGTGAATTGAGCAGTTATGAACATTGATGTGGCTGCATCAGGAATCTTTTCAACTGTTGCTTTTGCCCAGGCCTAAATTTTCACATTTTCACACCATTTCTGTACCCAATTTGAAGCAGATGAATCTGCTCTGAATTATGTATTTCCATGTGCATATCTCTTTTGTCCATGAATGTGTCTTGTCCTCTTATGGCAAGGTCCACCACTAATTCTTTCATGTTGTGGCCAAAGAAACTGTGGGTACAAAGGATCTGATGTGTTACTGTGTGTCAGTCCTTTAAGTTTAGGCTTGGTTGAATCCAAAGCAGGGCTGTCTGCCATTTATCTGGCATTCTTCATCAGTGAAGGGAGTGCAAAGGAGTGAGGGCGGTCGTGCTGAGTGAAGTTCCAGAACCCCTTTCTCACTGACTCAGATCTTCGGAGAAAGGAAGAAGGGTTTCCTGTTATAGGTGGACATTTCTAGCATCCTTTGACCTGCACTTCTGCAGAGTGAAAAAGAAAGATGAGGAGAGAAGCAGAAAGAACCTTCATACAAGGGAACTGCTAAGGGATGGCTCAGGCCTCCATAGCCAACAAGTCCTATGAGCAGCTACCACCACCAAGGAGTTTTCTGAATGGCCACTGTTTCATTATAGTAGATTCCATAAAGCTAAGAAAGTTGTAAAAGCGAGATGAGAGAGAAGAGGCAAGGGAAAGAACACAAGCAGAGGCCCAGGAGAGCAGCAAGGGAGCCAGCAGCACAGTGCACTGCACAGACCTCCGTGGGGAGGCCTCCTGAGGCGGAGGTCTGGGGCCTTTGGGAGGGTGGTGGGCTCATTCACAATTGCTTTCAAATTGTTTCCTGGTTCTTTGAAATATTACTCTCTACAGGGCCCAGGCCTGGCTAATACATCAGAATGTGCGCGTGATGCAAAGAAGCATGGGTACATGCTTACTGCCCCAATTTCCTCAAGGTTTTTTAAGTAACATATTCATGGGCAGCGTAGTTAAATGCAATATATGCTGGAGATTGTCATTCTGCCAGTAGGTATAAAGAGTAAAATGATGTGGAAATGACTTTTTTGTTTAACATGTACCCATGTCTGTGGATTTTTTCAGATGAGGAAACTGAGGTGAAATTTCTTAATCAGTTCCTCCTCCCTCTGTCACACACACACACACACACACACACACACACACAAACACACAAACCCTAGGAAACAATTCTGAGCCACTATGTGGATTATATGTGTCCATAAAGATAAACATATATACACAGAATTTCTTTTCCTTATTTTTACAGGTGCACTTCTGGTTTGGAGTGTAATATGATAACCAGAACAATGGTCTTTCACACCTGAGCTGCTTTTGGAACACAATATGGCATCTACATTCACTAATGCAGATTTATACTTACATATCGCCTTAGTCTGTTCTGTGTTGCTGTAACAGAATACCACAGACAGGTCATTTGCAAAGAGAAAAAATTTATTTCTTACAAAAAAAAAATAATAAATTTGCAAATGGTTACATATTGGAAGGCGTATGAGGAAAGTTACTAGCACAGTTGTGCACTGCTTAAGTCATGCCATCTAGAAACACCATCGGTCAATATCATCTTATAAATGTTAGATTGTGTACAGACACTGGCTAAGATGGCTATGACGTCTCTAGGAGATAGGATCTTGCAGGATCACCATCACATATGTGGTCCATCCTTGCCCAAATCATTATTGAGCGGTACATGATTATACTTTTGAGTAGACTTCATGTTTATTTGAAATAGTTCATGACACCCAAGCAAAGTACAGAAAGCTTCTCCCAATGCATGTTATGGTGTCAATCAAGATGTTGACACTGGTTCTCAGAATCTTTTTATAAGAGAATATATGTTTACCCCAGCCCATAAAAAGCAAAGATTAAATATCCATGTAAATCCTTACACTCTAATGGTGTGTTAGAAGTCCTGAATAAAATATAATGTAGACTGATGATTTTCATGGCTTTATAGCTTCATGACTGCTGGGCACGGTGGTGCACACCTGTAATCTCAGCAACTCGGGAGGCTGAGGCAGGAGGATTGCAAGTTCAAAGCCAGCCTCAGCAACTTAGCGAGGCCCTAAGCAACTCAGTGAGACCCTGTCTCTAAATAAAATACAAAATAGGGCTGGGGATGTGGCTCAGTGGCCGAGTGATCCTGAGTTCGATCCCCAGTTCCAAAAAAAAAAAAAAAAAAATAGCTTCATGACTCTGTATGCCATGGGTGTTTTGGTACCCTGGGAAGAGCTGAGAAGCTCTGTTTTACTCTTCACTTTTGCCTTTGTTACTGAGCTTTCATGGAAAAGAGTTCATTCATTGAAAAGGGTCAGGTTCCTGGCTCCTTGGATCTGTGCATTGATGCAGAAGAACTTCTAGCAGAACCATAAAACTTTGATGAGCATAAATAAACTATTTTATTGGAACCAAGTATCAGTTGCTTATATTTTAAAATTTCAATTTATTTGTTTAATTTTAACTGAAAAACTTGTACATGTTCATAGTAAGCAGCATGTTTTGAAATACAAGCACCACTTGATATATTAAAAATTCTAGATCATTCTTTTTGGCAAATTTAATTCATATCTTGTTGTTATCTTTCTGTGAAGTCTAAGCACTTTTTTTTTCTCTTTTTGCCTACTAATATGCCTCATGGAAAGTAGATATATTTGAGTTTATGGACATGGGATAATCAGAACCACACTGAAATCTCTGCAATTTTTATGCAGGTCAAGTACCACCAGTTTTAGATGTCTGAATGACCTTAACCAGAAACATGAATGAGAAATCTAAATTTCTCACGGAAATTTCTTTCAAAAGTATTTATTGCCTTTTAAATCTTTGCTGTTTTCGTATTATTAAAAAACCCCACCAAATTGAGATATTATTTGTCATATTAAAAAAAGGCACTTTGGTGGTGTTCTCCCAGTTCCTTTCCTGGTATTGCTCAATGCTTCTCAGTGTGAGTCGCTCTAACGCCGTGATATAAAAGCTACAAATTTAAAATTGGTTGTCTAGGTAATAGCATTTCTGACAAATTAATAATGTGATGCTTTGCTCGGCCCATGAGATTTTTCATTAAATATTCCCCCAACTGTTATTTACAATAGGATGACAACTCGTAATTTGTCAAGAAGTAAAGAACAGCAGGAGTACCTCTAAGAGATGAACATGACCAAACTTCTTGCATTAAGAGGGGTGGCTAGTGGCTATTTTAAAAATTCACAAGCCACTGCCTTTTTTTTTAACCTTTCTTCTTCACATCTTAGACTTTTCTTACGCTTCTTTGATATGTAGACTAAAGTTCAAAATACAGGTGTAAGTGAAAAATGATTTTCATGCCGTGGTATAATCATGAAAATATCTCAGAAAAAAAGAAAAATCATGATGGCTCTTTCAACATCAGTGTAGGTAAACAACCAACTCAGATTCAGGTTCACAAATGGTCAATTGTCCCCCTTAAATAGTGATTTATGTCAAGTGAATATTCCAAAGTGCTGACATCATTTTTTCTCCAACGTGGTGCTCCCAGTGAGAAAAGGTAAGGCATCTTCTAAATACTGAGTTGGGAAAGTTGAAGATGTGACTGAGTGAATGGGGTTAGAAGCACAACATCCCAAGCTGCTACCCCTTGCTATGGGAGCCTAGGAAACACTCTTCAATATCTCAGTATGGATTGTGTAATTAATTTTCCATGATGTGAAACTGGATATAGAAAGACATCAGAAGAAGAAGAAATCCCATATGGATTTTTATGTGGGAACAGAGAAAACCAAATTGCAACCGAAATAGGAAGACCTTGTATTTGATAGGACAAGATATAGGATGAAAAGAAAGTCCAGTTCCAGAATTAGCAGAAAAGAAAGGGTATTTAAGAGGAAAGGCTAAAATTAAAACAGAGGTAATGAAGGAAATATTAGAGTTTTAACTGTTATAAAGTTAAAAAAAGATAAATGTAGTGAGTTTGCAGCTTATAATAAAAGTTTGCATAAGTTAAATCAAAAGAAGTGAAAATCTTTTTTCAATGACTTTGGCTATACTTCAATTCAGCATCTCTAAACCCACAACCAGGTATAAAAAGGCAGAGTAGAATTCTGTTGCCAATATCTGGGTGACATTTCCAATTACTGCAAAATATTTGGGACAACTGCTTCCAAAAACATCACTTGCTAACCCATTCACACTAAGCAACTGAACAGACCTAGCCTGCCTATCAGGGAGGGGGAAAGGAGTCCTGGGGTGGATCCTCTGTTCTCTTGAAGGTCTCTTCTTCAGAAAGTCTGAGTCTGCATCAAAACCATAGTAAGAAGTCTTCCCACGGCTTGTGTTGTTTTCCTAGTCAAGAGTTCTGTGTCATTTCTAATTCCACCAGTAACTCTCCAGTGGTCAAAGAGAATGAGTTAGGCATGGTGGCACACACCTATAATCCCAGCCACTTGGGAGGCTGAGGCAGGAGGACAGCAAGTACAAATTAGAGAGGCCCTAAGCAAATTAGTAAGATCTTGTGTCAAAATTAAAATTAAAAATAAAACAGGCTGGGAATGTAGCTTGGTGGTAAAGTGCCCCTGAGTTTGATCCCCAGTGCCAATTAAAAAAAATAATAAAAAACATCCTTGAGTGACAGCAATGGCATGTTTGGGTGGGCATGGAGAACCAGCACTGAAACCTTGAATATAGGGATGCCTATCTCCCATAAGAAAAATGGGGAAGGAGTGGGCGTGGTGGTGCATACCTGTAATCCTGGAGGCTGGGGAGGCTGAGGCAGGAGGATCACAAGTTCAAAGCCAAAGTCCACAAAAGTGAGGTGCTAGCAACTCACTAAGGGTCTGTCTCTAAATAAAATATAAAATAGGGCTGGGGATGTGGCTCAGGGGTCGAGTGCCCCTGAGATCAATCCAGGGGTTCCCCCCAACAAAAAAATAATGTAAAAGAAAAAGGTGAAGGAAGGAAAGGTGAAAAGAATAAGGAGGAAGGTTTTTGAAAGTAATTTATGTTCTGGAAGTAATGAAATAATTTTCTTATTCCCTCTTCTAACTTCAATGGGATCAAGGGAGTGGGTTAGGAGATAAGTCATTAATGAAAAAACTGCTATACAAAACAGAAGCCTGTTTGATCTCAGCCAGAGTTTCAAAAATCCCCCTGCTGTCCATAGAGTGATCAGAGAAGGAGAATCCAGAAGAATGTGAGCAGATGGAGAAATGAAACATGAACTTACCACTTACCAGAACTGTGGGCTGTGCATGGGATAGAACCTAATTCACTCAAGGCTGGTGGACAAAATAGCCCACTTGGGGCCTCCAAAAATATTGTAAAATAAGAAAATAAGCAAAATATCATGCTGAGAACTCAGGTAACGGAACAACCAGGGTAAATAGTTTAACACGGAAACCAGAATAAAACAACAATGTTAATAGTGCTGTGCTAGTAAATGCTGTTAGTATCTTCAACAGCATGCAAGAAAAGCAGGGCCTCTATCAAACAGCAGCAGAATCTGTGCGTTCCCAAAATCAGAAAGGAAGTGGAGAAGGTGAGATGAAAGGAGACGTGAGTGAAGGACCATCAGGAACCTCCAAAGGCAAGATAGAAGTCTCTAACAGCATCATGAGGAAGAGAATGGACACTACCAAAGGCCACATTTGAAACTTGGAGGGCAGGTAGGGGGAGATTCCTACAGAAAATGGACAGAGGTAAGTGAAAAATGGAAGGTAGAAGGATGGGAATGTGGCTTGGTGGTTGAGAGTTTAGCAGTACCGCAAAAACTAAAACTAAAAAGTAAATACATAAAGACATGGAGAAGGCAGTATGAACATTCCCAAGGAAGAAGTTATAACTGAAATTCAAAATACTCCAATACTTCCATCAAGAAAGTTTATCCCAAGGTCAAAACATTTACTCAACGAATACAGATTAATAGACAATAGAATGGTTTCTAGTATGGTAGCGATAAGAGAAGGTGAGGGGAGGGAAAAGAGGGAAAATATGAACTGAAATGGATTTCCATGTATGGATGAACCCACCTCCTATGGATAACCATAAAACTTAAAAAAAAAGTACTCAAGAATGAAAGATGGAAGTTAGGTATAATTACAGAGCTCATGACGCTAACAGAAAAGGATAGCCAAGTCCACACCAAGCGAAACAAAACAAGAACTATTAACAAAGCAAACAGATTATCTGGAATAATTGCTGATGATTTCAGACTTCTTTGAAACACTCCAGTCAGAAGACAGTTAAAATGAATCCAGTAAATCTATGTAGAAAAAATTGTGATATAAAATTTCTGAAACACAATCTACCCCAAATATAACACAATATTTCACTAACACAGAAAATTTATTTAATGAGTAAAGAAAACTAAAACTATTTTCAAAAATTTGACACCTTAGACTGTATACCACAACTCATTAACTAAATACATTCTTTTCCTTTTCTCTGGGACTTTGCATCTTCAAATCCCTGCTTATACTTCTAAATCATTAATATTCTATTTTCTACCACGATGAAAACAGTACAGAATCAGGTTGACCTATACAAAATTGCCGCTGTGTGATTGTTTTTGATCTATAAGATCCAATCCAAGGGTTCAAACTCATACAGAATAAATAAACACTTAACACTTTGACAAATTTTGTTATAGTACTTGAGTGTGTCAGTTATCATTCTCCAGAAGAACAAGAAAACCAATAGGTCAAAGCTCTCTTCTTTATACCTATATTTATATCTATATCTGTGTAACTGCATGGTCCAAAACCCAGTTGTGTAGGTTGCAGACTGGCACAAAGACAGTGTACAGAGATAGCATAGGAGACATATGGTTTATTGGAAAAAGCTTTCAAGAGGTCAGTGACTGCTCCAAGAAGAGCTGAGTGGTGACAGGCTGATAGGTAGCACCTCTGTCCTTCAAGGTGCATTGCCAAGCCATGCCTCCTCTCCCTCGTGGTGCTTAGTCCAGCACCCAGCTGGACAATGACACATATCCCTCCACAGTGCCCTCAGTTCCCTGCCCATCCCCATTCAGAGAAAGGTTTTATGTTAGGCTGCAGAAGCAGTGACATCATCAGCAGTAGTTTGCATAGTTTGGTTGTATGATCAGTACCCCAAGGAGTAGCTTTTACGGGGTATGCATGAGAAAGTAGCTTCTTATGGATAAGACTAACTTGCCCTAGTTCCCCATGTGCATAGGAGAAAGCCAAGGTCCTTCAAGATAAAATGTATTTGGATTTCCTAGCCCAGGTTGTCTCTCATTGTTCCTTTAATTTGGCTAGAATTTTGGGAACCAAAAAATAGGCCTTCAGGACCTTGGTGTTTTATTGCTCCTGTTTGCTGCTGAAACCACGTAATACATCTTCTCCACAGACTGAGTACAAGGAGTTGACTCTGCAATTATGGAAGCCAAGAAGCCCCAGAGTCTGCTATCTGCAAGCTGGAGACTCAGAAGAGGCAGTGATGGAATTCTGTCCACGTCTTAACTCCTGGGAACAGGAGAGCCAAACTGGTATGATCTTAGTCCAAAGACTGAAGATCAAGGTCTCAAATTACTTGGTGAGACCAAAGACAAGGGAAGCATGAATGCTTTCTCCAGTTGTTTCTCATCAAGATTGCATGACCCCTCTCCGTGCTGGATGGGACAGGGCACCTGCTTTACTGAGACAGTGACTCAAATGCTGACTTCAACCAGTAACACTCTCACAGGGCTAGTAACACTCTAGCCCAGTGGTAGAGCACTTGCCCAGCATGCATGAGGCGCTGGCACTCAATTCCCAGCACTGCCAAAACACCAAATATTCCCACAAATTCAGAAATAATGTTAAGTCAATGATATGTAATCCAAGTCAAGTGGCTAGTCAAGTGGACCCAGAAAATTAACCATTATATTTACCATACCAACTTTTATTTAAATGATCATTTCTTCTTTGAATCAACTCACTCTTTCTACTTTGAATTCAGCCTCATCTTCAGCAGTAATTTCCAGGATACCATTGTTTTATTTATTTCTAATACAGTACCACTTGCTGACTTCTCAGAATACCAGCAGACATTCTGCTCTGCCTCTATGAAAACTGATAGCTACCTGGCTTGCTAAATACTGGCCAGTGAGTCCCTTAATGTAATTCCCTGCTCTGGTGCAAATGAGGAGACAATTACTGCTTTGGTTTGAATGCCCCCACTGAAGTTCATGTTGAAATTTAATCCTGTTGTATTATCGAGTTGAGACCAGGTGGCACCTTTCAGAAGAGACTAGGTGACTGGGCTCTGCAACATGAGTTAGTGGATTAGTGGGTTATCTCAAGAGTGGCTCTGTTATAAAAGCCATCTTGGCTCTGTGACTCCATGTCATGCCCTCTGCCATGTTATACTGCAGCATGAAAGCCCTCACAGATGCTGAACAGATGCCAGCACCATGCTATGGGACTTCCCAGACTCCAGAATCATGAGTCTAATAAACCTCTATCCTTTATAAGTGACCCAGTCCCTCATATTTAGTTATAGCAACAAAACGGACTAAAGTGCTTGCCTAGAAATGGTTGTGTTCATTTCTAATCTTTCCATGTTTGTTATATCTGTTATTGTCATTTATTTCATTATTGCTTCATTTAGCAATTAGGTTGACTACTGTGGAAAGACTCAGTGAAGGACATTCATGAAATATTCTGAAGGGTAGATTTGGGATGGGTGAGATGGGTGTGAAACATTGAAAAATAATGAAAAAACCCTTTGATTCTTCCCTCAGATTTCCTGGAAAATGTCTTTCAAGTCTTCAGCTCCTCGCTTTCTCTTCCTTTCCTCTCCCTCTTTATTTTCTTTGAGCCTCAGATGCAGGTGTTTGAAGGTATCAGACTCTTATTTTTTCCTCTAAGCGCCACATTCCCCTCTTCTTCTTCTCAGGGTGGGATTGCTGTGCACAGTGCTGCCACTTAATATCATCAGGTACTCGTCAGATTTCTTTCAAAAGGACTGAGCCAACTTCCCCTTCCACCAGTGTGCCATGAACTGCCATTTTCTCCAGTGCTAAAAACAATCAAATAAAAAAACACTCACCTGGTTTTGCCCATAGTTTCATAGGACTAGCTCAGTGTTACTGTTGATCTTAATTTACTTCAGAGTGAGTTTGAGTATCTGCTTGGCTGTCCCTTTAATGAATTGCCTTTACATAATCTGTCAGTCATTGTTTCCCCCTGGGGTGGGGGAAGTCCTGACCTTTTTGTTGATTTTTATTCCCTAAAATATTAGAATGTGTTAATTGTTAAGATTTTTGTTCCAAAGTCCAGCAAACCCTTCTCTCAAAATGACATCGGTCTATTAGTTTTGTCTACAATGGATAGTCCTAAATATTATTGTGTTTATATTTATTCATATTACATTTTCTAATTTAGTCAAAGTAGTCATGTTCTTACCCTGAGAATTAGATCCCCTAAATAACTAAGATAGGCCTTGGGCCCCACGGGACCCTGGGAGCTGGGAGCTCTCTGTGCAAGTATTTTGATCCTGCATCTGGAACTGAGTCTGAAGTCAGGAAGAGCAGAGGGACATAAAATAGGGGAAAACAAGGAAAAATTACAACCAGGTGGGCAGGCTGGAACCACCTTGGTCACTCACTGCCTTCTTGTCAGCAGCTTTGACCGTGGCAGTCAGTCATGGTCCAGGCTCCTGTCAACACATAACCATCCCCAAACCTGGTTCATGGTTGGAGACGTGGAATGAAGAGATGGATGGGTGGTGAGGAGCAGCAGACCTGTCACCCCTCATCTACCAGGAAAGTCAGGGGATCTACTGCCTCATGCATGAGGTGCATCAGCACCTGGCTTCATCTGACCCTCTCAGCATGAATACAGCTAGCTCTTGACTCTGCCTTCCAGATCACTTCTCCTGTGAGAATCCATAACCCCAAACCTAACATGAGCAGGAATTCTGGAAAATATTTCAACTCAGCTAATTGGATGCCATTGGAAGCCACTGACTGAGGTTTGTTTCTAATCTTTTCCTGTATTCTTACTATGGTGAAGTGTGTATTAAGTCTGTGACAGTGGCATCTTTGAAACACAATTCTTGTAGAAGAGAAAATACTTTTTAAAAAAATATTTATTTTTAACCTTTTCACTTTTTCATGCAGACATTTTTAATGTGGTGACGTATGACTTATTTCTGCATAACTGTTTAGTTTTTCTTTCTGACCTTCCATTGTGTTTTAGTATATTTAAAACTAACCAGGCAGGTGTCTTCTCCTTTCTTTTTAATTTATATTTCTACAATATCCTTTGAAAAGACTTTTTAAAACATATCCATTAAGATATTATGACTTCTTTGTTATGCAATTCTTAGACACTTTGTTATGGTTTAGATATTAGAAGTCCCTCCAACAGCTTCTGTGTGACACATTGTAAGAAGTCTTAGAGGTGAAATGATCAGGTTATGAGAACCTTATCCTAATCAGTTAACCCTCTGATAGGGATTAACTGAGTAGTAACTGAAGGTGTGGCTGGAGGAGGTGGGCATTGGGGGTGTGCTTTGGGGTATATGTTTCATATCCCCCAGTGGAATCTTTTTCTGCATCTTGGTGGCCATATCCTGACCTGCTTTTCTCCACTGCACCCTTCCGCCATGATATTCTGACTCACCAGGGGCCCCAAGAAATGGAGCAACCAGTCTATAGACTGAGATCTCTGAAACGGTGTAAACTTTTCCTCTTCTAAAATTGTTCTTGTCAGGTCTTTTAATCACAGCAGTGAAAAAGCTGACCAAAACAATCAGTATCTACCTTCTTAAGTGATCACAGCTAATATAATGGAACATTGATTTACACTTCCAAATTAGATATTTGTCTCTCTCCCATTTACTTATAATGAGTATAAACTCATGAGAATGATTTCATAAATTATGTTTCAACCACGCGTTGCTTATTTTCTCACTCAAATTATCTGAGGCTTGCCACTGGAATGTTTCAGTGGGTTCCTGTGTCCATGGACTTCCCATCGTTTCTTTGGAGTACTTCCTTACTTTCTGGCCATATGGAATATTCCAATATCATCTTGTATATTTCCTGCCCCTGTCTTAGAGTAAGGCATTTCTCCAAAGAGCTCTGGTTACTCTAATTGGTAAATAGCACTGGACACCAAGATTCAAGAGCCCATTGAGTTCATTGTTACTTGGCTTCGAAGTTCTCTTAGCAGGTAGCGCTAGGAAATATATGCATGCATTCCAATCCATGTAAACATATCCACAACCTTTTCTATAATATCTAATTGTTTGTCTGTATGTTAAGCAAACATGAGTTGATGCTATTGTATTTAAATTTAATCCAGCACCGTGTGATTCATTCTATCCTCCTGCAGATGTTTATGTGCAGTGACCCTCTCTGCCATTGAGAAATTTGGCTTCCATCCTCTTCTTCTTGGTTGTTCAATGCCAGTGCATAATGTTTTCAAAACTATTTACTCAAATTGATTATTAGAGTTCATTTTGTCTATAGTCTACTTATTTTTATAATTAGTGTTTTATTTCTTTCACCAAAGTTTTGTAATTTTCACAAATTATGTACATATTTTTGTTATGCCTAATTATTTGTTAGCTTTTCTTGATGCTAATGGATTGGGTGTGGTGTTTTATTTTCAAATTCCAAATTCTAATTTTCTTGCTAGTGTAAAGGAAACTTCTTGTCTTCTGTATTTTCACCTCAATCTTGTGTTTTGCTCTCCTGGCTTTTTTTGTTAAATCTTTGGAATTTAAACCTAGACAAATGAAGGCATTTTCTTTCTTTCTTCTAAGTTGTAGATTTCTTGTTTCCTTTTTTTGTTCCATTGGACTAGGTAGAATCTCCAGTACAATGCTGAATGGAAGTGGTGTGAGAAACCATCTCTACCTTGTTTTTGATCTTAGGGTGGATTGATCTCATTTTTTAATATTAAGTTTTATAACTGTTGTTAACTTTTCTTGGTAGATTTCCTTAATCGAACTGAAAATGCTCCCCTCTGTTGATATTCACTGAGAGCTTTTATCATGAATCATGGCTGGATTTTGTGATATGTTTCTACTGCATCCATTGAAATGATCATATGAATTTTTCTTATTTATCTTGCTAGTAAGGTAGGTTGCATTAACTGATTGTCAAATATTGAACCAATCTTGCATACCTGGGATTATTCCCACTTGGTTTTTGTGCATAATTCTTTATATACATTGTTGGATTAGATATGCTAACATTTCATTAATGACTTTGTAGTGATTTTCATTAAAAGCTGAAAAATTTTGGTTTGTCACTTTTTGTTCTTGTCATGTCTTTATCTGGTTTTGGTATTAGATAATGCAGGTATAAAATGTGTTGGGGAGTGTGCCCTCCTCTTCTACTTTTTTTTCAAAAAGATGAAGAATTGGCCATTTTATTCCTTCCTTGAATAACTGGAACATTCACCTGAGAGAAGCTCTAGGCCTCTGTATTGTATTTATTTTGGTTTTAGTATTTTAACTACTAATATGATAAAATGAATAGATATAAGATTATAGACGTTTTCTATTTTCCTTTGAGTGAGATTTGGTAGTTAGTCTCTTCTAGGAAACTGACCTCTGCTGTTGAGGGCATCAAAATTGTGGCACAAGTTGTTTGTAAAACTCTGACTGTTGAACCTGGGAATCAATAGTCTTCATAGCCTCTTTCATTAATTCTCACATTGATAATCCATGCCTTCTACACTTTTTTCTTTTTCCTTAGTTCAGCAAGAAGTTTATCAGATTTATTGATCATTTTAGAACTAGTTTTGGCTTTGTTGATTTTTCACTGTGGTTTTCCTGATCTCTATTTTGTTGGTTTCTGCTGAGATATTTTCTTTTCCAGCATGGTCTAATTTGTTTAATTAAAACTGCCTAATTTTTCTATTTGCCTAAAATTTGATTTTCTATAGGCTTAATCTGTTCCCCTTAATCTAATTTCCTAACAGAAAAACTTAAGTTATTATTTTCAAATCTCTTTATTATTTTTCAAAATTCTTTTTATACTATAAATTTCTCTCTAAATACTGTTTTCAGTGCATACGCAAGCCATAGTTGTACATTTATTTCTATTTATTATAAATATTTAATAATTTATCTTAAGAGTTTTTATTTCATAAAAATTTTTAGAAATATATTATGATTTTTAAATACATTTTTTTATATATTTTTAAATTTCTAGTTTAATTTTATTGTAGCCTCAGAATATACTTTATATGATTCCTATTCCTTTCAATTTGTTATGCTCTTTTATGGCCCAAAACGTAGTCTGTTTAGCAACCTTTCAAAGCACATTCTACTATAGTTGAATGGAATGTTCTATAAAACTGTATTAGGTCATGTCAACTGATAGTTGGTCAGGCCATCTCTCTTTATTTTCTGCCTGCTTATTCTATCAGTTACAGAGAGAATGATGTTAGGAACTCAAAATATAATAGTGAATTTTACTGTTTCTCACTTTAGTTTTTTCCTCCCCCCCCCTCACATAGTAATACATCTGTTAGATGTGTACATGTTAAGGATTATTATGTCTTCTTAGAGCACTGACTCTTGTACGATCATGTAAGGCAGATCTTGATACTTGATAATGTTTTTGTGAAGTTTGGTTACTGCAATGTATCCATCTCAACCTTCTTTTGATTAACGTTAGCCTGGTATTTCTTTCTTCCACTTTAAATTTTATCATGAGTCTTTATATTTAAAGTAGAAATTTTATAGAGTTCATATGATTGGGTCTTGTTCTAAATATCAATATGAATTCTCTGTCTTTTAACTGGTGTGTTGGAAGTATTTACAGATCATAGTGATCATCAAAAAACTGGATTAAATATCTATCTTCTCTGTAAATGTTTTCTATTTATTATATTTGCTCTATTTTCTTTCATTGTCTTTTCTGCCTTCTCTGATTTTTAACGATTACATTTTTCCTTTTTGTGGACTCTTTTCCCTTATTCTCTTAAAATCTTTTTCAGTCATTGTCCTAGCATTTAAAATAAATGTTTCAATAAGCTAAATATTAAACATCAAGTTCACCTTCAACTAACACTGTGCTGCTTCATGTTTAATGCCTTCTAACGCTTCATTTCTGCACTATATGTTGCTCTTGTTCAATTCCCCTATGCAATTCCTATAGTTACCCAAAACATTATTACTATTATATAAAAATCATCTTTTATCCATCATGAATAAGAATGTAAAATGTTTTGTACCTTAATCTGCTACTAGATGTTCTTCCTTTGTGATGCAGATCTGTTTTTCATGTGTCATGTTTTTTCCTCTCTGAAGAATTGTTTTTAACATTTTTTAAAGGACCAGTCAGTTTTGTTTTTCTGAGAATATATTTTTCACTACTTCATTTAAAAATATTTTATTTCAGTGGTATGTAATTCTAGGTTGGTGGTATTTATTTTTCTTCCCACAATTTATGTCTTTCCATCCCTTCTTGTTTTCATAATTTCTGAGGAAAAGTCTTTGGTAGGTCTTAATCTTGGAATGGAAACTAAGATGTTTCCCATTTTGTCCCTCTAGAATTTTATTTTTATTGTGAAATATGACTTGCCTGTGTGGGGTTTTTATTTTGTTTCTGTTTCACTTAATTTTTAATATTCTTGCTCTCTGAGCTTGCTGGCCCTATCCTTTGGGGCTTGTCATGAATACTAAAGAGTTTTCAACCATCAGAATTTCAATTTTATTTTATGTTCCATTCCTTCTTTCTTCACCTTCTGCCATTTTTCTCTTTCCTGTTTTAGCTTGTGACATTTTCACTTTTCTGTCTTCAAAGTCCCTGATTCTTTCCTCAGCTGTGTTGCATTTACTAATGAATGCATTAATATCATGTTTTACTTCAATGATCTTGCTTTTTTCAATTTTCTTTTGCTTCTTTTTGTTAGTTTCCATCTCTCTGTGACATCCCCCGTTTTGCATACTTTCCACAAGATTCATTGACATATCGATCAGAACATTCGTGTTTAATATGTCTGTTTTCAACATTCCTTTTTCATTTTAGAACACTTTTTCTTGACATTTAGTATGCCTTGTGATTGTTTTTTTTAAATGAATGCACTGTATTCAATAGTAGATTATTAAATTAAATGAACAGTATGAGCTCTTGTATTAGTCCATTTAAAATTGGGCTGTGTTTAATGTTTGTCGAAGCTCTAGGTACTAGAGTTTTGAATTCCTCTATTACTTTGTTTTCAATCATCCCTGGTAGCTTTGGGGCTTCTCTACTTACAGTTCTGTAGAGAAAGTTATGAAGTTTATGGCTCTCCTGGGTTCTCTGTGATTATTCTGGATTCCTGCTCGTATGAGGGATACATCTCAGTCTTTCAGGGAGATCTTCACAAGTACATCCATCCATTTTTATTACCCATCTCTTCCTATGACTGTCACCTCCTTTCTATTTCCTTGAAGTCCTGAGTCTTGTTGAACTTATTTTTCTCTGACCAGTCCATGCCTTACAGAAGCGTCTTCTCCATAAAGTAGAATGAGTGGTACTGTATTTCTCAGGAGCCACCTGCCACTCCAGATTTCAGGATTGTAGTAACCTCTGTTCTCTCAGGAGCCCAGGAAAAACCACTGCTTCCCAGTTTCCTAGGTTCTAATTGTAAGTATGGGACTAATGACTTCCAAACAATATGCTGGAAGAGCAGCGGAAGTCACACCTGTCTTTTCCCACTAAGTTCCAAGTTCCTCTTTCAGTCTCACTGCAAACCTCAGTTGCCTAATCCTGCAGGTATGATCCCATTTTCACCTTTGTGTCCTGATATTTACCATATTGCTTTGCATTCAACCCCCCAAAAATATCTACCCTGCCCCACATTTTCCCATTTTCTTCCAATTTTGCCTATCCTCTTTCTCTTGCTTTTCTTTATCCAAACTGAACATTAACTTTTTTCAGAACTTGGTAATAAGTCTTCTTATTCCCCTCACAATAACATGCTTTCTTATACCTTTAGAAATACTTTATGTGACAAAACCTTTTAAATTTATACTGCCAATCTAACCCTAAACCTTTTCAGTCAACTCTACTAAACTTATACTCAGAACTGCATTTCTCTCTTGATTATATAGGGAGGGGGAGAAATAATGTTTCTCTAACATAGTTTATGTAAATATTTTCTTACATTTAAGAAATGAAGAAAATTTCTTTTTGAGAATAGTATTCAACGTAATTCGGAGAAGATTCGATGTTGAACATTGTGGTCTTGGGAGATCCTGTGCCTCTAACCACAAACACTTATGATGAGATGACCACAGAGATGAATCAGAATATTGCTTTTTAAGGTCGTAGTTAAAATGAAATTTTAAATGTATCTGTAGACCCCAATAAGGGAATAACTGGTTCAAATGAATTCCTTTTCTGCAGCACAAGGATATTTACATCAGGATTTTCAAACTGTTCTCCTGACAGGTTGAGTTGCTTTAGGGATTCTGCAAACAAGAAAATATATTTTATCAAATAATGGAAATTTTAACTGCCTGAGGAAAGCATTTATCACCTTTATATGTTTGATATAGAAGAGTTCTAAAAAATGAGTCCTGTTGCTAAAAGTGTTTGGAAAATCACAGTCATAAATGTTCTTTGAAAACCATTTGAACCAGGGCAGGGCCCCACAAGATAGAACAAGTAGTCTTTAAACAGGTGTGCAATTAAAGTTGTGCATATTATTTATTTCAAAAAAATTTTAATGTATGTGTGCTGAGGATTGAACCCAAGACCTTGCCCATGCTAAGCAAGTGCTGGTCCACTAAGCTATGTCACCAGCCCTACCTCTGGAATTTTAATATGTTGATTTGTATGGTGAAGCTCAGGAGAAGCCACTATGTAGGGTGATATTTTTATTTTGTTGTTTTTTTTATTTTTAATCACGAAAATAGTTGCATGAGTGTGTGTTTTGTTCTGTTTGTTTTTTTGTACAATACCAGCCTGTGTGAGTGAGACAATTAGTCCCTTAAAATGACATCATTTGAGAATCATTGCTTGAAATGATAATGGTATAGCATTTTACATCTACTGAAAGTGCTATATTTCTTTAGACATTAAGTCCTCAGCACATATGCATTTTTCACAGTACTAATTGGGAAAACATAGTATCATTATTCCAGTTTTGCAAATGAGACCTAGAGGTGTTATATCACACACCTAAGGTTCTATAGTAGGTCTCTAGGATTTTACCTCAACCTTTGTGCTAGTCCGCTTTCTGTCACTATGACAAAATGCCTGAGAATGTCAACTTAGAAGAGGAAATAATCTTTGATTCGTGTTTTTAGAGGTTCTGGTCCTTGGTTCACTGGTTCCACTGCTTTGGGTGTGAGGTGACCCAGAACATCACCAAAGAAGGGTATGATGGGGCAAACCTGCTAACTTCATAGCAACTGGGAAGGAGAGAGCATGGAAGGGGCTGGATGTTTTGTCCCTTAGCACACATAACTTAGAAACCACTCCCTTTAATTAGGTCCTGCTTCTTATAGTTTCCACCAGCTACCCATAGCCCATTCATCTATAACTTCATCAGGGAATTAACCAATTGATAGATTTAGATCCATCATGATCCAGTTGCTTCCCAAAAGCCACACCTCTGAACACTGCTGTACTGGGCACCAAGCCTTCAACACATGAACCTTTGTCATCCAGATTCAAATTACAGAATTCTACCCCATTGCCCAAAGGTTCATGTCCATCTTCCCATACAAAATGCATTTAGTCCATCTCTAAGAGTGTCCACAGTCATAATTACAACATTGTTCAAATGTCCAAGTTCACAGTCTCTGAGATTCAAAGCAAACTCTTGGCTGAGAGTCCCTATAAAAAAGAAAAAAATTATATATGCTACACACAATGGTATAAGCTAAACATTCCTATTCTAAAAGGGAAGAAAAGGGGGATAAAAAGGAAGTATCAACCAAAGCAAGACCAAAAATCAGCAGGGTGAACACCACGTTCTATAAATTCATGCGCAGTATGTGGTGGGCCCAGTTGAGCTCCAAAAGTCTTGGGTCCCCTTCCTCTATGGCCTTATCAGTTGTAGTCTTCTTGGTCTCTGTGGGCTGGCTTAGCTCACTGCTTGCAGCTTCCCAGAGCAGGCATTGCACACTCCTGGCATTTCTAATTTCTGGGGTCTGCACTGCAGCTTTGGTTTTACTCTCTCCGTGTCATGGCTTCTGAAATGTGAGCAGTTCTACTCCACAACACCTTTTTGGCCATGTTGCTTTGCTAACCTGTAATCTAGTCAACTGCGCATTGAAACCCCTAGAACCATGAACTAAAATAAATCTTTCCTCAGGTATTTTGTAACAGAAAAAAAAAATGTTGACTAACACACAAAGATTTGTTTGGCCTTCTAAAATATTCTAAATTCAGTACATCATTTAATTCAAATTCTTCAAAATTTGGCTTTGATCTGCCATTTTCCTGACCTACTGATCTGCCCTTTGGCTTTTATCTCCCTCCCTTCCCTCCTTCCTTCCTTCCTTCCTTCCTTCCTTCCTTCCTTCCTTCCTTCCTTCTTCCTTCTTCTTTCTTTCTTTCTTTCTTTCTTTCTTTCTTTCTTTCTTCCATAGGTATTAACATTTCTCTTAGAATAAATCTGCAACTTTTCAAAGTTTGGCCAATGGCCTACACAAGTTTAGAACAGTTATATTTCTGAAATTTTCACAATACATTTACATCTTTCTGTTTCCCAAAGTATTTTTACCTTTTTTTAATTTCAAAAATTTATATTTGTCTAACCCAGTTTCTTGTGTCTATTTTTTTACTTTGTCTTTTTAGTAGCATTTTACTGTTTGTTTTCAACAGAAATTGACTACTTCTTTGTTTCCGTTTAGACATCCCCAGCTTTCTGTGGTATAAAAAAATGTAGGCATAAAAAAATGTGGTGCAGAGAAATAAGCACAGGTTAATTTATGAAGCAGTGACCAGTGTCAGAGTCAGTCAAAGCCAAAGTCATGTTATTAATAAAGAAAGAATAGCTTACGTATCAGGATTGTCTTTAACTCTTAATTTTTGAATAAACATAGATTCATAGGAAGTTGCAAAAATAGGACCTGGAGCTCTGCGGCAATCTTACATATTTACAATTTAAATAACAAGAGTTCAATATAAAAATCCGGGGAATTTGCCTTGCCACAATAAGGGTGAGTAGCACTGTCCTTCTGCATTCATGTAACCACTGGGGCAATCAAGACGCAGAACCATTTCATCATGCTTGGTATGATTTTGAGTCATTGTCTAACTCACTCTGCTAGGGATCCCAGCTGGCATTTTTGAAGCTATCTTTTGAGGAGAATAGAACAGAATTAACTTTAACTTTTAAAGACAACTCTGATAAAAGAGAAAATTATTAAAGTTCAGAGAAGATGAAGTGACACACTCTTCTGAAACCAAAGAGCTAGAAAGAATCGTCAGAGACCTCACATAATCAAACAAGGGAAACACTAAGCTTCCTTAAACACCACACATTGGAAAATAAAGACAAGAGTTTGGGGTCTCTTACCCTAAACTCAGAAACTGGCCAGCTCACACAGTTGGTCCCTTTTCCTACCTACTCTCAAAATTGAGCTACCCAATGTTCTGGAAAGCTGTTCGTCTCCAGAGGAAGTCTGCATTCCCCTCATGGCAAGGTTCTGTGAGCACAGAGCATCCCATGACAACTGGATATCCTCATGATAAAGACTGTATGAGGTCGGCAACAGATCTTAGTTTGCACTTGTTCCTATTATTTGACTCCTTATTCTAAGTAGTGTGTAATAAACCACTACTTTAGTTCTTCAGTATTCTAAAACTTAGAATGACAGCTTTTGTTATAATCTATATTCTCCAACGTGTGGAGAGCGAAGTAGTTTCCAAGTTTTCATTGTTACTAATATTTTTAAATTAAAAATAAATCTATAGATATATCAACACAGTCTTTTAAAATTATTAACTTAAACATGCTCCCTTGATATATAATAATGAATGACTCCTGAAGGTCTGTTTATGTAGAGAGTGATGTTCCCCAAAGTTCCATGTGCTAAAGGCTTAGTCCCCAGGATGGAAGTTGGGAGGTGCTGGGGCCCTTTAAGAGCTCTTGTGCTATTAGTTCTATTTTTTTTTTTTTTTTTTGAGATTGACAACATTTTTAGAAAATAATTATTAGCTAATACTTTCTTACCATCTAGGTATACTTAGTCTCAGATTTTCTTATAAAACCAATATAAGAGCTTTTTTGTTCAAGTTAAGATATACAAGATAAAATTATAGTGTTTACAGATTTCTTATTTATTTATTAGTCTCTAGTGAAGTGTGTTTGTGATTGAATGGTACATACGATGAGAATAAAAAGCATAAATTTCAAAGGGCGTTTACACTAAATGATCACAGTACATCAAAAGATGAGAAAATTATGAAATATATTATGGAGGCCACTGCTTTGTTTTTAAGGTATATAAATGTAATTTCTAAAAATACAGCCAAGGCCATGAAAATATAATTCAAAAAGAAAATTATAACTATAAAAACTAGTATGATAAAATATTGTTAGTGCTTTAACTATAAGAAATAAAATATTTTACTGCATATCTGCAACTTCAGCAAATATAAGTTTTTTGCCCATTATTTCTCTCAAAACTTGTTTTATGCAAGTATAATTTTATATCTAGTAATCAAATCCAGTTTTGTGTTCTGCATTTTATCATGGCCCATTCCTAAATAAGTACTTACTATATTGGTTAAATTCTTAATTTTTCAGGTCTGTAATACTAATTTAAATATATTCTCCAATGTGTGGACAGCTAGGTAGTTTCCAAGTTTTCATTGTTACTGATGCTTTTAAATTAAAAATAAATCTATAGATATATATAGTCTTTTTAAAATTATTAATTTAAACATTCTTCCTTGATATATAATAACGAATAGCTCTTGAAATTCTGTTTATGAAGAGGATATTAATTGAGGCCCCTATATAATTTATTTAAAATGCTTCCTTGACTTAAACAAAAAATATTTCGTTTAGATCACGCTATGAATTTCAGTTCTACATCCTGCTTCATTTGTATAAAAAATATCTTCTTTTAAGTTTCATTCATGTTATTCACATTTAGTACAGTGTAATAGCGTTATAAGATTTAGAGAAAATATTTTCTTGAATGGTAACTTAGTTGAGATAGGCCAAGGTTAGTCAAAGGGTTATGGATGTGTTAGCTCTGCCTAACGTCACCTGGCTACACCTGGCTATTACGTGAGTTTGCAAAGGGACCCTGGGGGCCTCAATTTCTATGGGCTGAGCAATGACAAGAATGTTGGTCAGAGAATAGATCTGGCAGGCACGTCTTTATTGACTTGCCTGTAATACTGCTTTCTTTTCTCAATTGAGAAATGACATGCTGTAATATTGCTTTCTTTTCTCAATTGACTATCGTCATCAAGCAACACCATGATGAATGGAAACATTCATAATAATGTTTCCACTTAACATGGAATTGACACAGTCATTTGGTCCATTTTATTTTCTCATGGTATATTTTTAAATGTTCAAAATTTTGAAATGAAAACAACAAAAAGTGAAAAGAAACTTTTTTTTTTGTTTGTTTGTTTTGTGGGGTTTTTTTTGTTTTTTTTTTTTTTTGGTACTGGGAATTAAACCAAGGGGCACTCCACCACTGAGCCACATTCCCAGCCCTATTTTGTATTTTATTTAGAGACAGGGTCTCACTAAGTTGCTTAGGGCCTTGTCATTGCTGAGGCTGGCTTTGAACTCGTGATCCTCCTGCCTCAGCCTCCCAAGTGCTGGGATTACAGGCATGTGCCACCGCGCCCGGCGAAAAAGAAACTGTTTTATGACTAGTGAATATCATTGAGTAAATAAAAGTGTTTTAAAGAAAAGATGTGTCGATGTAGCAACTAATCAGTAAACAGAGGAGATATAGCAAGCCGTGCCCTGGGGATGGGAAAGCAGGCAGGTATCTTTGCCACATTTGGTGAATCAATACGCAAAAATGCTCACATAAATTTAGAATTCAAATAAGCAGATTTTTAAAAGTATAAGAAGATTCCTTGCAAAATTCAGGATATACTTAAACTAAAAACATCACTTGTTATTCCAAAATCCAAATTTAACTACCTTCTCTCTTATTGGGCAACCCTATTTAAGACAGGGGACTGACTGGAGCTCTAGTATTTTGGTGGTTAACACAATAAAGATTTTGTTAAAGCTATACTAACTCCCAACTTTATGTCTAGATAATGAAACCTAACATCCAAACCCCCGAATTTGACTTTGTTTTTAAGTTTCAATTGATGTTTCCAGACATTTTGCACTTCCTAATATAATTCCTGTGCTTTGAATTTGCATATACTCTATACTCGTTTGTAAATACGCATATATCCACAGATGCCAACCCACTATTGATAATAATATGAATGAAGTTAAAAGAAGAAATGTATCTCTATAATTCTTCGTGCCTACTTATACCATAGGGTTTATTAAAGTTTCTACTAAGTAAATGAAATGCTAGATGGCTTGTCTGATTTAAATAACCAAACTTTAAAAGGAGCTTGTTCATATATATATATATATATATATATATATATATAAAATATATATGTATAAACATATATGTCAAGATATATATATGTCAAGATTATATATATATATATGTATATATATATATAAAATATGTATATGTTGATTTGCCAAGAGCACAGCTGTGCAATTTTGTTCTACTTAAACTTCCTCCCACTTAACAAAATACATAGACACATAGACATACAGACAGAGAATCATTACAGGGAAAGAAGGAAATAGACGATAATTAAAGGATAAATTCCAATTGCCATAACTTATTTTCATGATTTCCCCCCTATGAATGCAGGGTCTTTGGGGTGTCTTGTGAAAGAAATAGCAGATAAAATGTGCTTCAGTCAAAGGATATCTTTGCAAATGTTTTCTGCCCTCCCTTCCCCCAGTGACTTTCCTGTTTTGTGAATAAAAATATTTCATACATCAGTGCTAGTGAACAATCACCTTTTCTTCTGAACTATCATTTGCAGGCCATAGAACTATTCAGCTCTAACCGCTGTGTTAAAGGAAACAGAATTCTGAATTAAGGTCACTTGTATCTATAGTGCTTACTTAGCAGGTGTCTTGACAATCAGTTTTAATGAGTCTGAGCCATATTCATTTCTTCTGATGCTGGTGTATTCAAAAAAATAAGTGGCAGAAGTGAAAGTGACGCCACTGCAGACTCCTTCAGTGATCTTTGGTTTAAAGAGCTAAGAGGCAAACTCAAAATAACTCCTGATGCACATGTTCCTGCTACAGCAGCATTTAGAAGAGGCTTCGGATACTCGTTTTCCTTGAGTGATAGCAATGACTCAATATGACTATGACTTTTGTCCCACTGTTATTTCACTAGGCACACCTGCAAAGTGCATCCCCAAGGTGCAATTGGAAGTGATAATTTTGATGAAGCAGCAGCAATTGGAAGCAACATAGTCACCCACTACTGCGACATCAGAACTTCAACGCCATTTTCATTCATTTTTTTGGTCAAAGCCTTCCAATCCCATCCACCATTATGTTCTTTAATTTATATTTTCTTTGAGGCATCTGGGTGACCTTGATTAATAGCAGTACCTGATAAATGGAATTGTGAGTTGCTGTCAAATCTTGGTAGAAGTTCAACAAGCACACAGTCCTACACAAGAATTGCTCACATCCTTATTAAGGAAGGAGGACAATAATACCTATTATGGCTTATGAAAAATAGGCAACAGTTTGCAATTATACATATTGTTCAATTTATGCACTCATTGGATCATTCTTTGAAAAATATTATTTAAACATTCTGTGTATGTGTGTGTATGTGTTTGGGCATGCACTTGAGATTAGGGTAGGCATGACCTTAGGAACCCTGAAGCAATAGACAGTGGTGAACATGGTCTATGATCTTTGGTCTGATGAAGTCTAATGGTAATTATGTGTTGAGTTTTATGAGTGTGCTATAACTGGATTTAATGTAAATTTGATTTGGGAATGAACTGACCTGTTGATTTTATTGCTTATTTTATACAGATAATTGCTTGGGAAAGGAATAATCTTTTTGACCTCATAAGGTACATTTGTTATCTATTGCTGTGTAGCAAATTACCCCCAGTGATTAAAATCCAAAAACACTCATCTCATTCAGTTTCTTTAGGTCAGGAATTGAAGTGTGGCTTAGTTGGGTCCTTCTGATTCAGGGTCCCTGAAGATATCAGCTCCAGCTGAAATTATCCAAAGGCTTGGCTGGGCTGGCAACTCACTTCCAGGACAGTCCTCATTTGATTGACACACGGCTGGTGACTGGTTCCTCATTGCCTGAACATCTCCACTGGGCTGCTCATGACCTAGCAGGTGGCTTTTCTCAGAAACATCAGGAGAGGGAGAAAGTCTAAGAAGGAAGTGGCATTGCCTCCACTACATCTTCCAAGTTTTACTGGACACACAGACCCTGGTACAGTACCGGAGAGTATTACACAGGGAAAGGGGACCATTGGGGTTTTCTCAGGCGGCTGTCACCTATGGCTTTTTTAAATTTTTTTTTCCAGTGCTGGAGATTGAACCCAAGACCTTGTGCTTGTGTGTCAAGCACTCTACCAGCTGAGCTGTATCCCCAGGCCACGTGTGGCTTTTATAATGCTAAATGTGGAAAAAATGTATCCTTTTAATTTGCAATAGGTAATAAACTCAATAGTTAAAAGGCAAAATTGTTCCTGACAACAAAATAAAATGGCTTAATAATGTTTACTATGTTTCTGTGCTAACCAAACTGATTAAGATGGTGTGGGCCACTTTTTGAATCTTGTATTGTCATGCTTTTCTGTGTAGTTCAGATGATATTTTTCTCTTTTATGTTACTCTTCGAAACATTTATTTTTCCTCATTGTCAAAATTCCTATGGGGCTATATTAGTATTTTGTTGCTGGAATGACGTTATTCCCTAAACCTGGTAGCTTAAAACGATACAGTGAATAGGGCTCTTTTTGTAATTTGGAAATGCCAGTGGACTTGACTGAATCTTGTGCTTATGTTTCCATAAGGTCGAAATCAAGATGCTGGCTGATTGCATTCCTGAATGGAGCCTCTGAAGAGGGTTCTCCTCCCCCTGTCATTCCAGTGATTGGCTGCATTTAGTTCTTTTTGGCTGTGGGACCAAGGTCCCAGATTACTTGCTGAGGCAAGTAATGGAGACTTGTCTTGGTTCCTATAACCTATCTAAGCTTCATTACTATGCACAATAATACCTTTGATTTTAGGGAACTCATGTGATTAGATTGGATTGACTCACAGAGGCCCAGGCAATCTGAGTCACAGAACCAGACTGGTATTTGCAGCTGAGAGCTTTTCTCAATTCCTCTTCTTCCAGTAGAATTTGGATGTTCCAAACCTTCTTCTTTCCTTTTTTCTTCTCTCTATCCCTCAATGTCCAAGCTAGCAACATTTCAACTGGAGTACAACTCTCAAGAACCATAGGAGTGTTGTGTGAATTTCATAGGGATTCACTCCATGACATAGAAGCAATGTTCAAAAATCTTTGTAATAATGACTTTTCTTTCTTTGGCTCCTGCTGAGAAGACTCAGGACTATAACCTCCATCTTCCCCCGAGGTCCTCCTGTCTCATTAAGAGACTCTGAGAGGCACACCCCAAATCTCTTCAAAGAGTCTTTTGTGCATCTCAAAAATCTGATCTTTTCAGATTTCTGAGATTTCAATAAAAAGTTATCTAGTCACATGCTGGCTTTTGCTGTGATTCACTCTTAGTGAATCTCTTTATTCTGTTGTCTTTTACCATCCAAATAAGTCAAGAATTCTCCAATGCACTGTCCTGTTTCCTTCCATTTAATTTTTTTGTCTCAATTAATCTCTTAACATTTCACTATCAGCAGCACAAAGAAACTGAAGAAACCTTCCATGTTTTTCTAGAAATCCCCTCAACTAAGTCTCCAAATTCATCTTTCACAAGTTGTGTTGTGCCAGTGTTGGAGTTCAGGGAGTAGTAACACTGAAAATATAATATTTTGTTGGCAAGCTGAGCATTTGACCTAAAGGAAAAACTTACATTGCTTCTTTCTCCCCAGGCAGAGACTCTGAGGAATTTCCTTATCTCCATTAAGGAGCAGATGGTTAAAGGGCCACCATGCCTTCCATTCACTACTGAAATCTCATCTATTTGAAGAAAACAAGACTGAGGAACGTACCCAGCCCTGGATGGACTTTGATATGAAATTATATCTGTCCCTTGGGCTCAATCAAATTCCACAGAGAATCACCTACAAACTCACTTCTGTCTATAGGACTATTCATTCCCCAGGTAGTCATTTATGCCACCTCAATATTGTCTACATCCCTCATTCTCTTCTTTCCCCATAGAAATAAAAGGGTATATGAGTGCTATGGTTTGGATATGAATGCCCCCCAAAAGCTTCTGTGTTAATGTAGGAAATGATTAGATCATGAGAGCTGTAACTGCATCAGTGGATTAATCCATTTGATGGATTTGTAGTTTGAATGGACTAACTGGATAGTAACTGTAGGCAGGTGAGACATATCTAGAGAAAGTGTAGTGGGAGTGTGCTTTAGGGATTATATATTTTGTCCCTGATTCCCGCGCGCTCTCTCTCTCGCTCTCTCTCTCTCTCTCTCCTTCACAGCAACCATGAATTTAGCAACTTTTCTGTGCCCCACCCTTTGCCATGATGATGATGTTCTATATCCCCTTGAGCCCAGAGCTGTAGAACCATCTGACTATCAACTGACCCTCAGAAACCGTGTATCCAAAATAAACTTTTTCTCCTCTAACTTGTTCTCCTTGGGTAATTTTGGTTACAACAAGGAAAAACTGACCAACACAATCAGATTCTGAATGATGCTGGGTTATAAGGAATCACACTCCTGTGATTTTCCTAAGATTTTATCTACATTTTCCCCTATTATAGTCACTATCAGTTTATCCTACCAGATTTTCAGAGGGTAGAGGAGAAATGCCTCTCCAACCCTGTATCCATAACTAGGACCCAATTCCAATAAACTCTCCGCTAAGACTCAGAAAAGATTCCTCCTTCCTCGGTTTCTGGTAGCATATTCCCCACTTCTTCCTGAGACCTCACTGACAGCACTCTTGATGTCCATATTTTTACTAACAGTCAATTTATGACAGTTTAGGTCTTCTTTAAGATAATATAGTTTTCTCTCTAATGTTCCTTCACTGAACTAAAAATGTTTTGAATTATGTTGACACTGGTAGAGAGGAAAAATGATTTCTTTCCTGGACCATGTTTAGGTGCATAGCTGAGGCATCTACAACAAAATACGGATTGGATCAACAAGAGAAAAACAAACGGATTCAAATGTGACTTTCACATGTCATGGGAGTCTTCAGAAATGAAGATACAAGGAAACAGACTAAGTTGTGCATTTTTGTGCCTAAATTCAACGAAGAGTGAACATTTGTGGAGAAGTTTGATTGTGCAAAGGGGACAGGATCTAATAATGAACTTGGACAGAGGGACCTACAATCCCTGGTCGTTCACATTTTCTTCGTAATCCTGTATCTCATAACAGAATTATTTCATAGCCAGTGAAAGGGGTGTGAGATGGTGAGAAGGGCTGTTCCGCTTCTGCTGTTCTCTCAACTGCCCAGGTGTGCTGTGTTGGATTAGGACTGTTTGGGCCTCCTATAGCTGTCATGGCGCACCTTACAAAATGATCTCACTTTTCAGAATCTTATTGACTTTATAGATACAAACTTAAAATAAAATACGTTCTCTTTCTAAACTAGATTCATGTGTGCCATTTCTTTTAGTCATGACAGACGTAGTAATTGATGAAGGTAGTTTTTTTTCGTGAGTTCAAATGCTCTCTCGCCACCAATCCATGCAAGCTTTGGCGTATGAAAGAAAACTATTTGCAACATATTACTGTCTCATTTTATTACCTTGCATAATCATTGTAAATAATATCAGAAACATGCCTAAAAACACAGACTCAGAATAATGATATCTTAGCATGTGATAAAGCTTCTCATTTTAACTGCATATTATACAAAGAGGAATGCTTATCATTTTTCTTTTTCCCATAGCATTATTATTTTATTTAAAATTGTGCTCATTATCCAAAAAAATTAAGCAACACAGAATAATGCAAACAGTAAATCAAAAAATGTTCATTTCCCATTATGAGAAAGGAACAATCTCAATGCATGTGTTTCTGTACACTTCTGAATTTTGTTTTACTTAAATAAGGAAAAGAATAAAATTGTAATAATTGTTCATTATCAAGTAGATGTTTATTCACCTAAATTCTTAAGTAAAAGAAAGAAGGACTTTGGGAATTAAGATCATTTTTTTCCTTTAATAAGCAGGTATTTTAACTTCAGAAATATTAACATTACTCTGTGAAGATAAAATAATAAATGCAATTACATATCTTTATGTAATCTAACTTCATATTTTGTGATTTTTTATATTTGTGTATGTATTTGGAGATTGTCAGCATGTTTGACAGTAATAGTATATATTATGTATATACAAATTTTCATCTTAGTTTTGTATTTTTAAAAAGCCCTATGTTACCATTTAGCTCTTGCCATTAAGTCTTTGATGTTTAATTCCTAATTTGATCTCATGGTTTGTTAAATTTCATCCTCAAATGACACTCTTTCATTTTCTTCCAAAATAGAATTACTGGTGTCAAGTTAGTTCTTTTGACCTTGACTGAAACATCACCTAATTTTAAAACTTTTGGTATATTCTTTTTTCCTGTTGGTGTTCCTCCCTACCCCCCCTCCCCCGTGTGTGTGTGTGTGTGTGTGTGTGTGTGTGTGTGTGTTTAACTGAGAAAGACATCTCTCTTTGGACTTCTAAAGTCATATTGTGATTTGGAATAAATGTCTCTTCTAATATATTTGAATAACAACTTTTTTCAGCAATGGTATGTATCAGACATACCAGCTTCCTTTATCCAGTGTTCAGTCATTGAAATCTCTGTATATTATTTCTTATTTTACTTAATTTTATAAAATTTCCTCACTGCTGTCTCTACAACCTGATGATCCACTCATTTTGATTTGAGAATGGTTGTTAGTTTTTCCTTCTTCATCACTTTTAAATTCTACAAGTTCACTTTTCATTTATTACATGAAGAATTACACATGGTGTACTTTACATAAAGAAAGTCATTTCAGGTTACTGCTACATGATTTTTTTTCTTTGAAGATATGAATTCTTGCTATGTGGTCCAGGCTGGCCAGGAGCTCCTGGGCTCAATCAACACTCATACCCTGTCTTGTGTATAGCTAGAACTACAGCCATATGCTACCATGTCTGGCTGAGTTAAAAAAGTATAGAGTTGTGTTACCAACATTACACATGGAAAAGATAGAATCATTCAATTGCATTGCAATTTCTTTTCTTGGGGGGAGGTGGGGGATTGAACTCAGGAGAGCTTAACTACTGAGCCATATCCCTAGTACTTTTAGAAAGAATTTAAATTTTGAGACAGGTTCTCATTAGGACCTTGCTAAGTTGCTGAGGCTGGTCTTGTACTTTCAGTCCTCCTGCCTCAGACTCTAGAACCTCTGGTATTATAGGTGTGTGCCACAGAGCCCAGTTATACAAGTTCTTACTAGTTTCTTTGTAGGCAAGCACTTTCTGCCCCAAGGTTCTGGTAACCACTGCATTTTTCTTTTTTTTTTTTTTTTTCTTCAGTAGTAGAGATTGATCCCAGGGAAGCTTTACCACTGAGCCACATCCTCTGACCTCTTTATTTTTTCATTTTGAGACAGGGTATAGTTAAATTGCTTAGGGCTTCCCTAAATTGCTGAGGCTGGCCTCAAACTTGCAATCCTTCTGCCTCAGCCTCAAAGGTCACTGAGATTATAAATATATGCCACCCCACCTGGCCCCCTGGTTTCTTTCTGAATCAGTAGTTCAGCTTTCTTCATAATGTAACATAAATGGAATACAGAATATGTTACTGAAAGCTCCGTTCTTGTCCCCAAGGCCAACCCAATAATGAGAACATGGTTTTGAAAAAAAGGAAAAAGAGGACTTACAGTTTTGTTAGCAAAGAAGAACTGCACTGATCTCCTGTTCCAGAGGCTGTGATTCTTCCAGGCAAGGAAAACAAAGGACTCTTAAGAGATGATGCAAAGGTGACATTCCAGGTGTGCCTTGTCAGGGGGCAAAATTCACTTGTAGACTTACTTGCAAGATAGCCATTTCTTAGATCTTCCAGCTTCGTCTCTGAAGTCTGAATTACTTGATTCCTATGGTGTGTGTCTGCTCAAAGACAAATAACTGGCCCTAGGGGGGAAGAAGGGCAATCTTGCTTCCCCCAAGGTTAGGGATGGGGGAAAGGGAGAAGAAAACTGAAAAAAAATAATGTCATTTTTAAAATAAGTCACAGAGGCAGGGAAGCAAGTGTTACGTTCAAAGCATAAAACGGATCCCAATTGCAGATATATTTTGAGATTCGCTTAGTGTATTACCTTTGCAATACACGTATACTGCTTCATATATTCGTAATCTGCTCCTCTTTAATGCTGAATAACATTTGCATAAGAGTTTGTTTAATACATTTACCAATTGAAGGGTGTTGTGCTTATTTTCAGTTCTTAGTGATTATGAAAGAAGCCTTAAAAGCACTTGTACACATTTTTTCTGAATCTGCAGAGAATTTTTATTTGTCTTTGGTACATACTTACTAGGGAGTGAGACTGCTAGACTGCATGTTAAATGTAACTTTAGAAAAAATTTGACGTTATGCATTAGTACCAAACTCTATTCCAAAGTGGCCAAACCATTTTGCTTTACCACAAGCAATGGAGGAATTCTAATTCTTACATTCTCATCAGTATTTGGCATTTCCAATGTTTAAAAATTCATTCCAATGGGTATGTAATATTATCTTCTATAGATTTAAATTGTATTTCACTAAAGACTAATAGTGTTGGGGATTTTTTTTAAATTTGTATATTTGTTCTCTACGTATACATCTCTTCTTTTATTAAATGTCTGTTCAAATGTTTTATCCATTATTTTACTAGGTTATAGCTTTCTTACTGTTGATGTCCAAGTGTATGCAAATGCTCTTCGACTTTATGTTCTCACAAATAGTGATTTTGCTAGCTCAAACTCATATAAAAATATTTTCAGTTTTTTTTGTTTATAGTTTCAATTTAGAAAAAATCCAAACATGATTAGATCTCAGTCAAACTCCCAAAGGCAATATTAAACTCTGCTATTCATCCAATTTCTTCTTTTCTGATTCTTCTCCTTTCTCTTTTTCCTTCAAACTATTATTTCTGTAATCCTTCTCTGCAATCTAAGAACCAATTTTTAAAAAAAAGAAAAAACTTTGACACTGTGAACTCCACAAAATGAACTTTCCTAAAACATCCAAACTGTTTTTACATATTTTTCAAACATCTGCTGCAGTGAAGAGTGGGTGGAGTTTGCATAGGTGTTCAGCAAATCACAAATTACAGTACATCATACATCTTCCAGGTATTCAAAATTATCAGGAGACATTTTATCTCATCTTTAAGGAGGTAGGCTGTTCATTCAAACAGCTCACAGGGACAGGTTAAATCCTGTAACCTGAGGTAATCTGGGTTCTAAATCTTTAGATTTGCTTTATCAGATAGATATAATTGGATTAATGACTTAAGGATGTTAGTTTATCTACAAATTGTCCTTGCTATAGTCATTCGTATTTATATCTTTGCCATACAAGGATCCAAATTCCTCATTTCCAATTACTTGAAATATGTTTTGCAGCCTCTAAAATGCAGCATTCATAATAAATTTGTCTTGTGCAATTATAATAACATAGGTAAGATTAAAGTTTAGATAAACCCTTAAAGATTTACCAACATAGGAAAATGCAGATGTTTCTTTGATTTGTCCTCCCTTGACTGAATTGGAACTTTGGGGACTATTACCATTTAATGTAAAGATTAGTTCACTCTGTCAAAGCCTTCTCTTTTAATTTTGAAAAACATTTGTAAGTTTCATCTGTCATTTCACTCAAACATTGAGTAATGGCTTGATGATGTGAAGTTCTCTCATTTGAAAGGGAGGTTGGAAATTTCATTACTTTTTTTATTAGTTCTAGGTTTCCTTAATAATGAAAATTTGTGTTATATAAGTATTTAAAAATAATATATTTTCTGGACTGGTAAATTCATGGAGACAAATGATGCATAGTTAAATTTAATTCTGGTTGAAATGTTTTAAAAAGTGCCTCATAAATAGCATCGTAAGTCACATAATTGGGCTTTTCAGGAAAATTCCAAAGTGGAATAGGGGATTAAATTATTCCCTGAATATTCATAATCTTGTGCATGTTATCTTTGGGCTGCTGCTGAGAAGAAGGAAAACATAGCACAGGGAAGTCCTAGCACTACTCTGAATTCGCATTTTCTTGCACTGGTGAGGCTGGAAAATAAAGTTGAAGAGTTCTATTCTTCACTTTTTTCTAATATTTTTGAAGCTATCTGAAAATATTGTCATGCCCTTTCTGAATGCAGCCATTCATAACAGTGACTACACATAAGAGATCTGCCTGAAATTGTATCAACAATCTATTAATTCACCTGAATACTTCAATGAAAAACAAAACTTGCATGTTAATAAAAACTTAAATTCCTGGTTTTATTCTCCCATGATTGGAAAAGGAACTAAACCAAATGGCTGTCTAAAAAGGGACTTGCAGCAAAACTTCAGCTCAGCCTTGCATTTTTTCTTCCCTGAGATACCAGCATCTACTCCTAAGTGGAATCATCTGTACTGCAGGAGCTACGGGGGAAGACAGAAGAGTGGGGAGGAATGCTTTTCAATAAATCAACTACAGACTCAACATGAATCGTCAAATTTAATATTTTAAAGATTCATGAAGAAATAAGTGATGCCAAATGCGCTTTAAGAAAAATATCTGTTTAAATGATATTAATGGTAAGACTGAATATAGCAAGGTGAACCACACTGATAATATTAAATTACCCCAAGAGGTTCCCTAGTCAGAATCCCTATGCAGAAATCTGCTTGCCAACTGTCGTTCCTTTTCCCATTGGTTTAGTTAAGGGTTGAAGTTCTTCTTGAAGTTTCTTTTTTAATCATCAGATCCCGACCTTACAGTTTTCGCTGACTACTTTCCTTCAGGCTGTCTTTGCTCCTGTCAATTTAGGATTTCCAGGGAATTATTCTTCTTTGAAATGCATATTCCAGGCTTGAAATGCTGGCATATGTACACTGTAGAGTAATTGTGGAGGCCAAATGTTTAATTACACATGACAGCTGGAGCTGTAGGAGTCCGAGGCTTGCTTGAAAACAACTTCTGCCCTATGCAGCCTTAAGAGAAGGAACACAATTTTGTACACACACACACACACACACACACACTCAATCAGACACACACACACACACACACACACATTTATCTTGTTCCACATATTATTCATCAGTCTGTCGGTCTGTTTTTCTTTCTTCTTTTAATATATTATCATCAGCTAGATAGCTTTACTAAAATTGCACCTATTTCTATATGAATAGAAGTATATTCAATAAACAACATAAAAGCATTTTTTCTTTGAATCTAACCGAGCAAGTTTATCAAAAATCAACCAAATTTTCCAGAAGAATTTTTATCCTCATAGGAGAGTTTGGAAGATGAACCCATACAAATCCATATTTGGTTTGAAAAACAAATAACCTAAAGGTGGCTGTAATTTACAGGGACATGGCCAAAGATTTATTAATGGACAATAAAGAAAGCATTAGTTGAAAATGTTGAGGGCTCCAGGTCTCATCATGTTGTTATCACTAAAATATGCTCATCTTTTTGACAGTCATAAATTACTGTATCTTTAAGACATTTGGATAACAAGAGAGGAACAATGAGAATTTAATCACAACATTTAGGTTACAAATGAAATTTAATTAAAGCTTCTCTTAGATGCATTCACATGGAAGATATTTTTCCCCAAATAACAATCTATTGAGCATCATTAGGTTATTGTGGAACATTATTTGACAGTCTGGACTTTCCAGGACTGTACTATGGATCTTAGATGCTTATTTAATCCTTATTACTAACATCTCCAAACCCTCTGACTTTGGAACTATTTAGTCCCCATTTCACAGATAAGCAAATGCAAATCCAGCTAAGGAACTTGCTGAAGTAAGATGAAAACCAGTGGTTAAGCTGGAATCCCAGAGGCCAGATTTTTCTGTACCTCCACATTTTATTACCTTCAGTATTTATCTCTCTTTCTATGTATTCAGTAATGAAATAGAATACTTACAATGTGTGTGCATATAATAATAATTTATCATGTTAACTACCAGAGAGAAGTGTCTAATTGTGTCTGAATGGCCTTACCACATGATCCCGAAACAACAAATCTGACATGATTACTTTAACTATGGGTCCATCTCACAAAGAAGGAAGAGCATTTGTTGGTTATTTTATATAGCAGAGGAGTCAGAGGAAGGAATAATTTTGAGCAAGTCAAGCAAGGGGACTCTTTCAAACTCAGATGTGGTTTGAATTATCTATGGCTAGAAAACAAAATAAAACACATGTAAAATAGAGATTCGACCAATATGGTCAAGTAATTTTGATGTAATTGAATCCATTCTCTACATACATCTAGGAATTTTCTAGAAGTCTGTGAAAGCCTGAATGTTCTTAATTCTCCATTCGTTACCTGTACTTAAGGTTCACTTTGGTGGACCACCACCATTGTCTTCCTTCTGTTGTAGCCACCAGCTTCTTTTGTCAAAAAACAAACAAACAAAAAAACTGTTCTATTTAACCTGAAATGCCCATAAATAAACATCTTGGATGTGGAGAAACACAAAGCAGCCGCCAATTGTATTAATTTTTAGTGTGTGTTCCTCCTGCAGTTACAACCTAAGGAGAAGGGGGCAGACTTGAGCAAGGAGAGTTCGTGGGGCAGGACTCAGGGTAGAACTGGAAAGACACCTTCTCTAGTCATTTCCTAATTGAATAAAGGTAAATGACATTCTGGCACTGTCTGCCATGCTCTTGGCAATCACTGTTTGGCATCAAATTGCTAAGACTACCTTCAAAATGAAGCATTTATTTAATTTTAAAACAGTATAAAGACTATGACAATTATGCATTTGCCAACTCTGAAATATAAAAGTGTAAAATGACTTCAAATTGTCATATATAATTTTTAAATGTATTCCATTTGTGTAATTGTACTGGGGCCACCTGGTAGTTTAAACATTTGTGTCATTTATTTTCATTTCCTTTAAACAGGAAATGGTTTTGTTTTCAGATTTCTTTCCTTTTTTTTCTTTCAAAGTCTTCAACCTATGGCCATGTATTTCACAATTAGATATTAAAAATAATTCCTAGTAAATTCCAGTAGAGAGCAAATGGTTCTAACTTTATTGTCTTGTTTAGGTGAGCTCACATCTGTCTTTCCTACCCCTGAGAGATGAATCTTTTGGTTACAGTTCTCTCTGGTTGCCTGTGGGGACCTCAGCCAGCAGTGTTGCTTGGCACTGGAAAGAGGGAGAAAATATTGTGTGGAATCAATGCTAATGAAAGAAATTGAATTTTTCAAAAGCTTCGTTTATAGGACAATATTATCATTAAGAAGGGAGAAGTTGTCTTTCTGTGGAGAATTGATATTTGAACAACTAAAACCATCATCGAGTCTAACTAGATTAAGTTCATAATAGAACAAATGACAAAGAACAAATAACAAATAACATCTACTTATCAAAGTACCCATCCTCTGACAGTGTTGGGAAAGTAATTTGATGGGAGCAACTGAGACAAGCAAGGTCTCTATGAAGACCTGGGCAGAACCTTCCCAAATCACAGCTCAAGGTGAGGTCCAGCTGTGTTTTTTTCCATTCATTTTAGAAAAGCAGACGTTTTGTAGTTACTGTGTATACATATACAGTTGGCCAGTTTAAGTAATTTAAGTCAATTTCTCCTCCCTAATTTTTCTTCTTGAAAATCCAGATCTAACAAAAATTATCTCCTTAACACAGACAAAATAAGAGTTTTGATCTTAACCATTCAGACAGCAAAATTGGACTTCCCTGCCTGGAGGGGTCTCCTCCACCTACCTCTCCATTCACTCCCTTTGACCTGTTACCATATATCTCCAGTCTAGTGTGCTTGCTAGTAGCACCTGCTTCGTGATAAATACTTGAAAAAAACTTAAACACTGAATGTGACTGATAAACTTTTTATTTGTACATTAAGTACTTGAGTATGTAAAAGTAAAACTGTTTTTAATGTGTTCTGGAGCATGTAAAAATAAATCTTAATGTGATTTGAAATACATTTTAAAATTCAGGCAATAAAATTTAGTATCCACTATTTGGGAAATATATCATGCATCTAAATCATATTTTGCATAGTAGAAAAAATGTAGTCAAGTTGTATTAAATCCACTTGAAGACAGTTTAAGTTCTGTGCCTTTGAATATTGACCTTGTGATTTTCAAATTGGTTTTCAGTTGATCAAGCCATTGGAAAGAGTAAGCCAGAGAAATAGACATTTGGGGAACTTTTCTCTGTTTTCCAGATTTCATAGTAAATGATCTGAAGGAATTGTGTTATGTATGTAGAATCTGCACAACAACGAGTTTCACCTGTACACAAAGGGAACGAGGCTGAATTGGCAGTGTGCAGAGGGAACTGAATTAGAAAAAGTAGTGAGTTTGGAGTAAAATGACCTCTTTGTTCCAGCACTCTGAGTCTAAGTGAGTCACTTGATCTCTCTGTGATTTGATTTGAACATCTGTAAAATAGAAACTAAGTGCATGCCTTATGAAGTTCCTGCTCCTAAAACGCAGGTAGTAACTGCTCCTACCTTTATCTCTTTAGACTGACCTGATAGACTTCAGTGTGATCAGAAAAGTAGAAAAGTTTCTCTTGCTGTTTTACTGATATAACCGTAGGCCTTTCCAGGAAGGTTTTTTTTTTGTTTTTGTTTTTTAATGATCTCACTGAAGAGGAAGGTGTCTGCCCTCTAGACGGAAGAGATTAACACACCCAACCTCCTCTCTGTTCTATGGTCACCTTGTTTACCGTCTCCACTGTGACTTTCTCCCACCCCCCACTGAAGATGGTTGATTATCATTCTCCAGCAACATTATTCATTCTCATTGGGTGTGATCATGAGGGAGCATGCTAGCAAGTGTTGAACAAATGAGATATTATTATCATAGAAATCAAGGCTGGTTTGCATCAGTATGTCTTTCAATCTAAACTGCCATGATTGTACAATACACATCATTATTACATGACCCAATGAGACCAGAAACTACAATGGTACCGTTAACTCTGATAAAACAGTGATTTTTAAGAAGCACCTTAATGTTAAAGATGTTAACTATGAAAAATTACACATTTCAGAATCTACAAAATATAGAAAATAAGAAAAAAATATATATGTCTACTCTACCCAAAGGACTACTATCAAAGAATTAATGGCAGATGAACATCTCTTAAGTAGCATGAGTAATTCCTGCAACACAATATAACATAGGTATGTAAATGTTCAAATGAGTCAGATGGGTTCACAGAGCTCTTAGCTTTTCAGGTCAGAACACGAGCTAAACTTATTTGAATAAAATATCATTTTGCTTATTACTGCCTTCCTTAATTAATCTCCTTTGTCTTAGATTTGCCCTATTGGATTTAAGAATTCATACACTTATTTTTTTATTGTTGTTACTTAGGAAAAAAATGTTTGATGTTTGCATGTATATGTGTGCACATCTGTGCTTTAAAGTGTCAAAGCATTAAAAAGGCCACAATTAAGCTGTGGATTCTGTGTGTGGCTGATCATTTAAGGGGTTTGTGTGCTCTGAAGGGGTCCTTGGAGCAGTGCATTCTGGCAATATCACATATTGTGGTCTGCATCCAATCTGTGTCGTGCACTAACTGTTGTAGATGTTTAAGAATAATTCTATCATGGCATTACTGAGAATAATAATAAGGCCAAAACACAAGTTCAAAGTAGTGACTCTTTAACAATATAATATAAATGACAGGAAAAAAAGGAATTGCAAGTGTCATGGCTACAGATTAGCTGGAGAGTAAAAAAACAAAGTGTTTGAAATTTTCAGTATGCTCTTAGAAAGAACGAATGTATTTTGACTAGCATCAAGTCCTTTTCTCAGCAATGATATGCCCCTCTTGTGTCTTCTGTTTTATTTTCCCTTTCTAGAAACATAACTTATTTGCATCTCTTTTGAGATTATCATACATCTCTCAAGACTGAGTAGAATTTCTCATTAGTGTCTTTGGCACCATGAAACACATAGGGAAGTATTTTGCCCTGAGAAGTTAATACTGGCGGGGTGTGTAGGATCATGTGTTTGTGAGTGAAGGAATCCTACCCAGCTTCTAATTTACTGCAGACTCAGAAATCCATGTGTTGACCTGCATGCCCAAGCTCAGCAGACCAGTGTTTAAATACCAGCACAGGAAGTGAAACAGAGAAACAAAGCTGACTGAGACACCTGTCTGGGCCACTGTTGACCTATCATGCCTCGCTAATTTTTCAGTGATCTCTGACCCAGATTTCCACAGTTCCACAGGGATTTGTATCTTTCATCCAGCAAATCCTACACCTGCATTCAATTAATGAAACAAAACTCAACTTTGTTATCTGATGAACTGAGCTCCTACAGTCATTGAGGCAATTGTTTTATTATTGTATTGACAAATTATCCTATTAACAACTGGCTACTACAAAAATCAATTAAAATCTTGGCTGAAAAATTGGAATGGAGTTGGATAAGTAAAAGTGGGAATTAAATAGTAAGCTAATAGTGTTTTTTTTTATATAATATAGTTCATAAATTAGCAGCAACCAGATCAAAACCAGAAATTTGTGTTGAAAATAAGAATGCTAAATTATAACAGGGCATATGGAGCCACTCAGGATTCAGTTTCATTTTATTTCATGATGATGAGCTTCTCAGTGCATGCACGCATATCAATGCTTTATTTTACTTTCTCTAACATGTATTTCCAAATATCCTGTTTCTATTGATTCCTTACTATTCTATTTGGTAAACAACCTTGTAAAATGTTTAATAATTTGTTTACTTACTATAGTATTTGCTTATGCATTTTGATACTGAGATGGAATTTAAAACAAATGTTTTCACTTTAGGAATAAAAGAAAATGTGTCTTTTGGCAGAATGAAAGTTTTCCTTTCCTTTAAGTGAGTCATAGAGAAAACCTGAAGATCCCTTGGTATTTATTCCTGCCCCAGAGTACCTCTCTAAAATACACTATGAGTAAAAGTAAGAAAATTATGTGTGCTTCATAAAAACAACATTATGCTTAAGATGTTTAAAGAATCATTTAATTTAACCTCACAGTATACTTTAGGCAAGAATAATCAGAACAAAACACCTTTGAATAGCAGACAATGGAATCTTCAAGGCAAAAAGACACTTCTTCCAAAGTACATTACCTTTAATGGTATCAAAGCTATCTAAAAACCTGGCAAGTGTTGCTTTGGAGGGTGAGGGAAATTAATTTCACCTAGTCACTGCTGTATTACACTAGAAAGTAACTTGGAAATGCATAACTTTAAAATTTGAAAGAGAAGAAAGGATAATTTCACCAGTGAGCATGAGCCGAATGTTTCATGAAGTTGTCAGTATGTTATCTTTCCCTATAAATAGGTTTGATGATCACAAAAAGCATGCATTTGTCTCAATGATACCTGATCTCTGTCACTCACTTAAGTAATAGATTTTTTCTCTTGAAAGATGCCATCAGTCAGATCTGAAGACAGAATATTGATAATCGAGTCAAAGAACAATTCACTGTCAGTAAAGAGGAACTAACTTGAATGAAAAAGGGGACAATGAAATGCAGATAATAGAAGGCTCCGGAAACCACATGCTTGATATGGAACCCAAATCTGTTATAGATTAAGAATCTAAAATAGCCATAGTAAAACTGACAATTAACCTACAGACCATTGAGCTAAGACCTTCTAGTAGTATTTGGAGTGATTTTACATCTATACTCTTTTATGGTTATTTTAATCATTTATTTCACTTTTCCATTTTTTTTTTGAAGTCTCTTGAATCATTCTCTAAACAAATACTTAGACACCAGACATCTGGTTTCCAAGTAATTTTAAAGTATTGCCAACAATATAAGATAGGCACCTTGTGTTCCCCTTGTTTGAACTCCATTCTAGCCCTTGCCCTCATCCAGGTGGGGCAGTACACTAATGAATATCTGAGCATCCCTGGATTTCCTGTTCTTCACAAATGTCCTCTCCACTTCAACATACATCTAAATGCTGTCTATTTTTTATTATTAGTGCTGGCTTCATCTTCACCATGAAATGCTCCCTTTGCACTCCTACCATAAATGGGCTGTGTCTCCTCCAGTCACCCTAGTAGATGAAATCTACTGAAGTTCTCAAAACTGTGCCATCCAAGGAGACTGAGAAATTTATCAGAAAACACACACACACACACACACACACACACACACACACGGAATCCCAGGAAAAGGGCCATCATGCTTGTCTCTTGATGGCTCTGGCTTCGGTTTGGAGATATAGTCCTTTAAATGGGTTCCTTATCTCAGTGGAGAATAAGAACTCTAAAGCACACAGGTTGCGTGACAAGGCTGAACCGAAGTAGACATAGTTACCACAAACTGCAATCAGGCTGAAGTATTCATCAAAATCTAATACCTACAAAGGACTGTCTGAGGCAATGGCTGGTTGATTGGAAAATCTTCAGGACTAGGAAGAGCTTAACCAATCTATATTCATATACATCCCACCCTGGAAAAAAATTGAGCCAACTCTAGCTTTCATGAGTGAAGACTCTGTTTCTCACCACGATGGAAGATACCTTTATCCATTCGGACTGCTATAGCAGTACACCCAAGGCTGAGTAATTGATAAATAATGGAAATTTCTTTGTTACAGTTCTGGAATCTTGGCAACCCAAGATCAAGGTGCCAGCAGAATCTGTGTCTGGTGAGATTTGCTTTCTGCTTCGTAGGTGATGCCTCCTGCTATATCCTCCTGGTGGAAGAAGCAAGAAAGGCAGTTCCCTGTAGCTTTTTCATGACAGCATCAATCTCATGTATAAGAGTAAAGTCCTCATGGCATAATCATCATTCAAAAGGCCACCCCTCTTAATTTTATCACTCTGGATGTCAGGTTGTAGCATAAAAATTCTGGAAGGACACACATGTTCAGACAGTTACAGAAAATATGGTTCCTCATTCAGTTCCAAACCCTGAATCTCTGTGAATCCCTGGGAGGAAAGATAAGCCAGGAACACTTGAGGGACTCCCCAGCATCTTTCTGTGCCTGGTTTATTTCACTCATGACTTCGTATAACGTCCTCCAGGTTCACTACTGTTTCCACAAAAGGTGGAATTCCCTTCTTTTTAAGGTCGAAAATTTTTCATTGCACACACGTGTGTGCGTGCACACACACAAACACGCATACACAATACAATGAGTTCTTTATTTAATCGACCACTGATAGACACCTAGGTAGTTTTCCTATCTTGACTATTGTGATTTATGCTGCCAAGAAGATAGGAGTGCGGACATCTGTTGAGACAATGATTTTTATTTCTTTTGGGTCTGTATACACAGTGGGGCAGCCGTATTATGGGTTAGCTCTATTTTGAAGTGTTTTAGTCTTCCATACTGCTTTTCGTAATGGCAGTACCAATTTCCATTCCCACCCAGGGAAGGGTTTCCTTTCCTCCACATTCTTCTTGCCAACGTTTCTCATCTTGACTTGGGATAATAAGTGATAATGAGGTGACATCTCATTGAAGTTTTGATTTGCATCCTCTGATAATTAGTGATTTGAACACCTTTTAATATACTTGTTGAGTATATCTCTTTGGGAAAAATGTCTATGCAGGTTTTTTCCCCAATATTTAATCAGGTTATTTGATTTTGGTTATTGAGTTTTATAAATTTTGAATATTAACCCCTTATCAGATAGTGTTTGTAAATATTTTCTCTAATTTCATAGTTCATTTTTCCATTCTGTTAATTGTTTGCTTTGCTGTCAGAATTTTTTTTTTAATTTGATGTAGTTCCACTCATGTATTATTGATGGGAATGGAAATTATTAAAAGGGTTTTCTATGTGTAACATCATATCATTTACAACAGAGATAATTTACTTTTTCCTTTCTAATTTTTATGCCTTACATTTCTGTTCTTGCCTAATTGCTTTTAGAGTGTCAGGACCATGTTGACTAAAAGTGGCTGGAGTAGGCATTCTTGTGTCTCTTAATCTTAGGGGAAAATTTGCAACTTTTCACTACTGCTAGCTGGAAGTTGTAATATATGATCCTTATTGTTTTGAGATATATTTCTTCTATACATAATTTGTTGACAGAGTTGATGAAGGAAAGGTACTACATTTCATTAAATGGATTTTCTGCAATCTATTGAGAAAATCATATTATGTCATTTTTGACTTTCATTCTGCTAAAGTGGTTTATCACATTTATTGATTTCTATATGTTTAACCATCCTTATGTATCAGGGTTAAAAGTCACTTGATCATGTTATAAAATTCTTTATTTTATTTTATTTTATTTTATTTTATTTTTATTTATTGGTAGAATCCATTTTGGCATAAAGAAAAAAGGCATGGAATTTATCTTGTTCTAATTCAGTCCCCAGTACCTCTCCTGGCCCCTCCCTCCCGGCCACCCCCTACTCCCACAGCTCTTCCTGCTCTATAACCCATAGTTATAGAGTTTAGCCCTCAACCTGAGCAGTCAGTGGGAAACAAGTTTTGGTTTTGCTTGTTGGTCAAGAAATTTATTTAAAATTCTTTTAATGTACTGTTGAATTCAGTTTTCTATTTTTTTTTTTAAGATATTTTCATCTACATTCATCAGGGACTTTTGCCTATAATTTTTCTTTTTTAAAGTATCTGTGTCTAGCTTTGGTATCAGAATAATGCTGATTGCTGACTTTGAAGTGTTTAGAATTATACCTTTCCCTCCCTCCCACCCCCCATCTCTTTCTTTCTTGGGGGAGTTTAGAATGATTTATATTAATTTGTATTATATTCTCAAAATTTTGGTAGAAAGCACCCATGAAACCAACAGTTCCTTGGCTTTTCTTTGCTAGGAGATTTTAAATTATTGAGTCAACCTCTTTACCATTAGCTTGTTCTGATTTCCCATTTCTTCACAATTCAGTTGTGATAATGTTAATGTGTCTAGGAATTCTTATGTTCTAGGTAATCCACCTGCTGCAATGTAATTATTCACAGCAGTCTCTTTTAACATTTATACTTAGTTGATATCAGTTGTAATGACTCTTCTTTCTTTTCTTATTGGTTAATTTTTAGTTATACATAACAGTATGATTCATTTTGATATAAGTATGAAAGCATGGAATATTATTTGTTCTAATTCAGTCCCTAGTGCCTCTTTGATTTATGAGTTTATTTATTTGAGTCTTAGCATAGTAAATAGCTGGTTAATTTTGCTCATCTTTTCAAAAAACTTTAGTTGTTTTTCTTTTTGCTTTGCCATCTCCATTTTGTTTATTCTTGCTTGAATTTTTGTTATTTTCTTCCTTCTACTAGGTTTGAGTTTAGTTTTTCTTTTTATAGATTCTCGAGATGTATCATCAGGCTAAGTTTATTATTTCAAGCTTCCCTTTTTGAAATGCTTTTGTTACCTCCTATAGATTTGGGTGTGTTGTACTTCCATTTTAATTTTTCTTGATATACTTTTAAATTCCCATTTGACTTCTTTGACCCATTTGGTTGTTCAGAAATGTGCTGCTAAATTTCTGCACGTCTTTTAATTTTTCAGTTTTCCTACTGTTGTCAATTTCTGTTTTCATACTACTGTGGTTAGAAAATGTGCTTCATATACTTCTTTGTGTCTTTTTTACAGTTTTAATTGGAATTCCGTTTTGTCTGATGAAAGTTGTGTCAGTCAGCTTTTCATAACTATAACAAATCATGGTATAATTAAATTATAAAGAGAAAAGATGTAGAGATTCTAGTCCATGATCATTGTCCTTGTTGTTTTGGGTCAGTGGCAAGGCAGCACATCATGGTGGGACACATATGATCAAGCAAAGTCACTAACTCATGCCTGGGTATTACAAGAGAGATAGGAAAGTGCTTATGCTATACTTTCTCTTTTGAAGGCATGTCCCTGATGATCTAAACCCTCCATCTCAGTCCTATCTCTTCAAGGTTCTATCACCTCCTAATAGTGGTAGACTGTGGATCAATCTTTAATATGTGGACCTCTGGGAAACATTTGACATTCGAACTACAGCTTAAGTACAGCTTCTCCTGCTCTCTTTTGGTTTCCATTTTCATGGAATGTCTTTTTCATCCCTTCACTTTCAGTCTATGTATATTTTTAGAGCTGAACTAATAGGCATCTTAGAGTTAACTGGTTTCCAGTGTTTTTCCAGTTCCTTTGTTCTTTTTCTTGGGGAAGAGACTGGGAACCAAGGGGTCTCTCTTGGCACTGAGCTGTACTTCCTTGGGAAAGTTGTGATGCAGGTAAAGTGAAACTGTTCTTCTAACCCTCTTCAAGGCATCTCTCACATATTTAGCTACAACAGTGTGCTAGAACTTGCTAGCTGGACTATTGGAGTAGCACAGAGTTACTCACGTCTGTAAGTGAGGGCCAAAATTGGTGCTTCTGCTGGGGGATGATGGAAAGAATCTTCCATTCTACCATTTTGCTTGTGTGACTGTCATATAACATTGATTTTTGACCAGACCTGATATTGAGTGGTCTTATGTAATAATAGGTAGATGATTAACGTTCAGTTACTATTCAAAACATATTGCTCTTTTTGAGAAAATCAGCCCAGTTCTCATTTTTAAAATTGATTTTTACATATTCTATTATGCATAGAATATCAGAGACATTCTGTTTTTACCAGAAAGGAACAAGTATACCTCTTTCTTCCATTCACTCCAAACTAAGCCAATTCTCCACCTCTATCATAATTAAATCTGTTTAAAAATCATAATCCCCTCATCCTGCTGCAGAATATCACACTGATGCATTTATTGATGGAATCATGATAGTGGGACCTGATGAACATGAAGTACTAGTCTCCTAACTGTTCTGATAAGAAACATAGGATCATAAGATATAGGGAAAAAACTTCCTGAAAATCTACTCAAGTATTTGAGGATGCCATAATCTGGGACATACAGATAAGTTACTGTATCACATACTATTTACCTCTAGAAAATATCTTTGTAAATCTTTTAAGATCATTTTTATATGATGAGTTATTAAAAGAGAAATTAAATGAAAAAGTATGAACAATAAGGCTCCCGATATGTCATAAATGTATGTAAATAATGTATCTAGATATAATGCACATATAAAAAATGTACACATATATAAAATAAAGAGGCACTATGTTTAGTGGCTTCTGAATTTTGGAGACAATTTAGTTTGTGCTGCTTGTGTTTGATGCATCATATATGGAGTAATCCTTGAGGATGTCAGCTCAGAATGGGGCCCAGGACAAGAGACTACTTTAGATCTTCAGCTAGTATAGGCTTCAGATCAACTGGTTTTATCTCTATAACCCAGCAGATCCATTGTGCTGCCAGAACCCTCTGATGTTTCAGAACAAGACTTTGCTCTGCATGGAAAATTGTCATTTTCCTCTAAAGAAATATTCATTAGCTTTGCTACTGGGTCCTGGTTGAGAATGACTACCTGGTCATCCATACCAGTAAACCAAATTCTTGTGACAGAAACTTTTCTTCATGAATTAGTGTTTGCTCACCCACTGGGTCCTAGTTGTGGACATCTGTACTGCTCCACAATAAAATTCATAATTAAATGGAAGTGCTGTAAGCAAGATTGCATCCAAAGAGTTCCCACAAGCACAAGTCAATTGCCAGGAATAGTGGCATCACTGTTGGAAATTATACTTCTTAGTTTCACCCATACATGGGCTTTCCTCCCGACAAGTTGCTTGCGAATGAAAAATAAATGTCTCCATTAATAAATATTTTACATAATAGAATTGGATTTTTCCAATATTCAAGCCATACTTAAGGTGACTCCACAGCACAATGGGCAAGAAAATTTGCCCTGTTGGCAGAAGGTATCTCCGGTGACCCCCGTTTCCTGCAGAAGAGGTACAGAACGACACAATTTGATGGATCTTGTTTCATGTTTTGGCTTAGTGATCAGAGAACTTGAAAAATTTAAGATTAGGAGTGTCAATAGGAAGCTTTCTCAACTTGGTAAATGGGCATTTCAAAACTGACCAGAGTGTGATCATTTGTTTCACCCAAATGCTCATTCAAAGATTCCCTCTAGATGGAGTCTCAGTGTGAGGGTCGACATGATGCCCCTTTTGGTGGAAACCCATATTTTTCTACAAGTATTCATAAATGAATGACCCCAGTAGTGTGCCTGTGTTTATATGTGGACTCAAAAACATGAGCCTTCCCTCACTGAGATGTATGTGGCTACTCACGTGAATTTATAGGTTACCAACAACAAAACAAAGCATTTCTTCAAGATGGCATATGATGACTAATTTTATGCATTTTCTTGGCTAGAGTATCCTATCTAGTTTCCTGTCAAAAACTAGCCTACATATTGCTATGAAGATATTTTTCCAAAATGTGATTAATATTTATAACCAGTAAAAGTTAAAGAGATTAAAGAAAACTACCAACCATAATATGCATGGGTGTCATTCAATCATTTCAAGATCATAAAAGCAAAGACTTCGGCTTTGTGAATTGATTCTGCAGTTTCTAGACTTGGTTCTCTCATTTCAGATTTAAATGCACTAATGACTATTTCCAGGAGTCAGGAGAGGATTGAGAGTGCATGGCTACTTTTGTTGGTAAAGGCAATAGAGATTAAAAAAAAAAAATTATCATCGGATACGTCTAACCAAATTCTTGTAAAGGGTAAGGATGTTAGTGACCACATATTTGATACCTTATAGCATTTTTCTCAAACTAACGGTATAATGAGATGGACTGGTTATTATGTATTATTATATATATTATATTATTCAATTGCTCCAGGAAAAGTGGTGAAAGAAAAGAATGAGCTCAGAGGTTCCAGCTCAGCTGTGGCATAAATAAATGAAAATTTCTATATCTTCCCTGAAATAATCCCTTGTCTCCTATAGCTTCAGAGTGTAGTATGCTGAAAATCAAACCCAGATTCTCATCTAGCAAGTTGCTAAATTAAAGGCCAGTTGAATTCTCAGCCTTTTAGTACATCTTCTATTAAAATGAGGACATTTGCTGGGAAAGCATGAAATCTCAAAAACTCAAGGGAGCACCTTTGTGAAATTCCTGAAGAAGCAGAGGACATGAAACCCCTAAATTTTTTGAGACTTCTTTACCAACAAAAGCAGGCTTTCATCCCATCTTGGTGGGGGGGTCACACTGCTTTACCAAGGAAATTCAAAGGCCTCCCTGACACAGCTGCTATGTAAGACCATGCTGAACTCCCTCAGGACCCACCAACTGCCCTTCTTTGCTCCTAGAATTACAACTAGACTCATGTCTTAAAGGGCCCCTAAAGGTCAAGTGCAAAATATAACCCGCCCATCAGGAAGTATGCCTACTTCAAGGTGACTGCATTGTTTTTTCAATGTGTACAGAAAAAAAAATAAGGGAATACATATGAGAATGGATATCAAGAATATGGGATAATGATGGAAGGAACATAAGTTTGATCACGATGAATTAATTGATGGGAGCCCACTAAGCAGGGATTCTGGATTTAATAAATTTGGAGAAATTAGAAAGGGCCCTCACCATTTGCTTGTTTTATTGACTGAAATCTGGACCAAAAAATGGCACAAAATTTAAGTTGAATTGCTAAAGCTGCCTGGATATACTGTAGAGGATGGTATCTCTAGAATAAGGGAGATTGGAAAGTTCGAGTGGATTGGTTGTGGAAGAACTGCTCACCCAGCCCAGGGTCCAGAGACACAGGGTTAACTGCAAGTATGTAAAGTCAATTCGAGACAGCAATCTCACCATGCTGGGAGGGCTCTGAGGTTGCTCTTTCCTATAAGTGAGAAATTACAATGGGAAATGCTATCAATATGATCAGAAAGATGTTAGCTCTAGATTTAATACTTGTTTATTATTTTATTTTTATTTAATTAAATAGCTTTTTTGTGTGTATGTGTGTGGTGCTGGGGATTGAACCCAGGGCCTTGTACATGCGAGGCAAGTACTCTACCAACTGAGCTATATCTCCAACCCTAAATGGCTTTTTTTTAATAGCACTTGGGATTGAATGCAGGAGTGCTCTACCACTGAGCTATATCCCCACTTCTGTTTTAGATTGACTAAAAGTCTCATTAAGAGATTAGGTTGACTCTAAGGCTGGCCTTGAACTTGTGATCCTTCTGCCTCAGCCTCCTGAGTTGCTTGGTTACAGGTGTCCAACATCACACACAGAGATACTTACTATTTATATCCTCAGCTTTCTGCTTTCTATCACACACTCCTTTTACCTTCAGTCATTATCTCAACTCCACAATAATTTCACATGACAGTGAGAGTTAAATATGAATTCCAAGTAGGTAAGGGTCCTTCATTCCAATTATTGGAATTAACTGTCCCAACCAGGAGCATCTTCAGTGGGCTTCTGTCAGCAGGATGGGATTACCTGGCAACACAATTGACCCCCATCAACTATAATGGCACTCTAATTTTTCAGTGACATAGAATTTTCAGTCATATGTCATACTGTGTGTGGTGGTGCTGTATCAGTGAGGAAGGCATTCAGCAGTTCCTGGATGCTGGCTAGAGGAAAAAATTTTCTCACCTCTTCCAGCTTCTGGTAGTTCCATTTTTTTCTTGGATTTGTGCTGCATAACACTCATCTGTATAATTGTGTCTTCTCTTTTTCTGTCTCTTAAAAGATTTATTCTTTTAAGATTTATTCATTTATTGACATAAAATTTAAAGTTCACTTGGGTTATTGAAAATGATCTAATTACTCATTTCTTAGTATAATTTTATCAGAAAGGTCATTTTGCCAAATAAGGTGACATTTTACAGGTTCATGGCACTGAGACATGGGTACTACTTTTTGTGTGTGTGGGTGGGCACATTAAACTCACTATACCCATTCTTTTTTCTTCTTTTTTAGTATCAAGCATTCACTTTTTGTCAGTGCTGAGTAGTATTCCATTGAATGGATATACCACCATCTATTTAGTCATTTGTCTTTTGGTGGACATTTGGGTTATTTCCAACCTATGACTATTAAACAAAAAAGAACTCCTCTGAACATTAGTATACGAATTCAAATTTCTTTGTAGACATGTGTCTCTAGGAGGAGAACACTTTGCAAAACTTCTGAGTTTTCTCTCTGCAAATTTCTCTTCTCTTGTAATTTCCACTGCAAAATCTAGCCACCTTGGCCTATTTGCAATTGGGCTCATTTCTTTTCAACTCTTGAAGAGTTTCAGGCTCTGTGTGGGTGCTCCTTCTATGCACTACAACCTAAAGATTCTCCCCAAGAGCAGATGCATGGATCGGGGTGCTCCCTCATTTCCTTGCTCTGAGGGGTCACTCATCTATTTTGTCTGTGGTCAAGTGGCTGAAAACTCATACTCATTTATTTTGCTGTACCTTAGTTATTTAAAATAGGAGGGTTAATCTGTTACTGTTATTCCTCCACCACCATTCTTCTCTCACAATGTATTTGTTCTTTGGATTTAGGAGGATATTTTTCTTAATAAAAATGACTAAACATTAGCCATATGTTTCAGAAATAGTTTTCTCTTTTCCTAGTTGATATTGAAGAAAACTACTTCCCATTTCTACTATCATGCTTGAAAAAACCTGAACTCACTCTAGGCTTGTGCCTTTGTGACACAGTTTTTACAAGTTTCTGCTCCCCAAGTTGTGCATGTATGCATGTGTGCATCCTATATATTTGTGTTAAATGTGTGCATATAGGTAGTGTCTTTAATGAAAGATGTTAGAAAAGAGATTTATGCCACATAGGGGCTTCTCCTACTAAATTGTCTTTCTTGAATTACTGCTAATTTTCTCACTACACATGACATACAAAGCAGGAGTGCATTTGAATACCTTTCAAACAAAACAGCATGCTCACTGCTCATTATTTGGCCAGATTATATACATTAGCAAATTTCCTGAGAAAAATACCCAAAGCTTTACTAAAATTGTCTCTTATTGTTTCCGAAGGTAATCTCTAACGTAATACAATTGCAATATTTTCATGAGACTTTAAAATGGAATGTTCTCTTGGGAAATCTAAAATCAATTTATTTTTTGTCTCTACCCCAAATGATAGTAGTTTAAGTAAAATCACTTACATGTGTTTATATAATCTAAAAATAATAAATACAAAAATAAAATCTTTAGGTTAGGTTAAATAACTGAATTTTGTCTAGAGTATGAATGTATAGATGTGCGCAAGTAAATATAAATATACAAAGATAGTATTTTCAGAAACTGATGATGCATGACAAAGAATTAGAGGAGACTACAAGAAATAATTTATAGAATTTATGATAGCAGCTACATAAAATATATTATCTATTAGACAAATCAAAATATACATATAATTAATCTAAATAATAATTTATTGATGAATGTATTATACCCTTGAATGAATATTGTGATTCTTTGATATAAGCAAGGTAATTACAAATGTATTTTATTAAATACATGAAATAATAGAATTTACCAAAAGAAATCACCCCCATAAGTGTCTGCTTTGAACTCAGTTAGCATTTTATTTTTCAAAATATGCTCAGAAAGGGTTACATATTAACATATGAAACTACCCAAATGGTAGCAAAAATCTTTGCAAGGGATCACACACAATTTAGAATTTGCTTTTTTTTTATTTTGAAAATACTTTAATTGCAAATTTAGTCTTATACAATAAACCTGTTCTCTGACTTTTAGCATATCCTTTCCTTAAGTCTTGGATTTTTCTCCCATTAAAATAATATATAATGTTTCGTGCAGGTTTCAATTGTCCAATTATCAGATACTTTATAAAATATTTTCTATCTTCATCTTGTAACTGGCTAGACAGGGAAATGAAATTTCAATTTTTGTGGTTGCTGTTTCAAACTCAATCAGTATCACCTGCTATGAAGAGGGTACATCCCTTTATTTAATATTGTGCAAAATTATAGCCACAGGTGCAGGGGACAAATGACACCATTGCAACTCCTGCACAGGGGTTGCCTAAAGAGATCTGGATCTGAGATCACTGCAAAGGAAAGTCATGCAATCAAACAGTTGACCTCCCAACTAGATGCGAAGGGGACTCCCTTTGCTGCTCCTGTTTTTTTGCGTGGTGAAGAGCATAATTCTGAGCACTGTATGGAAAGCCCTCCATTAAGTAGCCTTCTGGATGCTTCTCCTGCTCATTGCAGTCTTCTGCACCTTTGGTTCCTTGCTCCAGATGTAGTCAAATACAAATGCTCCTTGAATGCCAATGGGGTTATGTCCCTATAAAGCCATCTAAGTTAAAAATATCATTAATTTGGAAATGCATTATGTCATTACTTGAAAATGCATATAGTACACCCAGCTTACTGTACATTCCAGCTCAGCAACACAGCACACTGTGGTTATCAGTTGTTTCCTGTAAAGGTCCCATGGGTGATTGGCAGCTGTGGCTCCCTGATGCTGCCTAGCATTAAGAGAAAATTTTACTGCAGGTCGCTAGCCCAGCTAAATATCAAAATGTAACAACTGGAGTACAGTTTCTACTGAATGTGGATCATTTTGGTTTCATCGTGAAGTTGAAAAATCATAAGTCTTCAGTTGGGGATGATCTGTATGTTAAGTTCTGGAGCATCCCGTCTATCTGTCTTTCTTCGGTGAAAGCCCTCCCAAGCCCATGCCCTTCTCGTTTCACTTCACTTGGCATGCTCGCCCTGGGTGAGAGCAGTTTCCTAATAGAGCATTTTGCACAGGATTAATTCATTCCGGTTTTAGCTGGCTTTGTTCCCAGATTTCAGTGGAGAAACAGTTCACGTTTATCACGTGAGTAAGTGGGTCCGGCAGCTGGAATATCTGTCTCCTTTGACCTCTGTCTAAATCCTCAGAGACTCCTCATCCCAGGCCTAGCAGTTTTTTTCGATCCCCCTCCAAGAAAGAACAGACAGAAATGATGAAAAAATGTGTTTCTTTCTGTCACGGGTGATAAGCTATAATCTAGAATCAACCCAACCTCATTTCTCATATTCAAAGAGGGTTTTTGTTAATCATTAAGCTAACTATTGTTACATCTGATGAAGATGAAAATTCCTAATGAAAGTCTCCATGGAATTTTGCATCCTTGCTCCTTTCTTTTTTTTTTTTTTCCTTGTTCTTCTTCTTTTTTTAATTTTTTAATTTTTTATTTTTTTGGTACCTGGGATTGATCTCAGGGGCACTCAACCACTGAGTCACATCCCCAGCCATTTTTACTTTGTATTTCGAGACAGGCTCTTGCTAAGTTGCTTAAGGCCTCACTAAATTATTGAGGCTGGCTTTGAACTTGTGATCCTCCTGCCTCAGCCTCCTGAATCGCTGCGATTACAGATGTGCACCACTGCACCTGGGGATCTTCTTACACCTTTCTGTATGTAAGAATTAGCCCTCCTCAAAACCCATATATGGGTAGCCTAGGAAAATCTGCTTATAGCCCTGTGGTGGGTAAAGCAAATACCAAGTTACATAGACATGATCCTGTCAAAAAGTTTTCAATAAACTCTGACAATGTCCTGGCTTTGCTCACAGGTTCACTTTTTACCTGGAAAACTCCAAAACAGAGTTGGGCTATCCTTAAGGGCACCTAGAGATTTTTGTGGCCTTGAACCATACTTACAACTGATGATGCCTTCTTTTCTTTCTTCCTTCTTTCTTTCTTTCTTTCTTTCTTTCTTTCTTTCTTTCTTTCTTTCTTTCTTTCTTTTTTCTTTCTTTCTTTCTCTTTCTTTCTTTCTTTCTTTC
>JAJEJO010000907.1:97644-142311 GCA_020662805.1 Glaucomys volans
CTTTCTTTCTTCCTTTCTTTCTTTCTCTTTCTTTCTTTCTTTCTTTCTTTTTTTTGCATTTAATTATCTTCTATAGTATGTGTCAGTTTTCTGTCACTATGACAAAACACCTGAGATACTCAACTGTTAAGAAGGAAAGGTTTATTTTGGCTCACCATTTAAGAGATTCCAGTCCATTATTGGTTGGCCCTGTTGCTCAGGGCCTGTGGTGAGACAGCACGTCATGGTGAGGAGTGTGTGGTGGAGTGAGCCTCTCATTATTATGGAAACTGGGAAGCAATGAGAATGGAAAGGGTTGATGTTCAGATGCTCCCTTCCGGTGCGTGCTCCCACTGACCTAACTTCCTCCTCCTTATCCCACCTCTTAAAGATTCCACCGTCTTCCCATAGTCCCACAGGGTGGGGACTGAGACTTTAACATTCTGGCCTTTGGAGGACATTGACAAGTCAACCTAAAGCAGAATGTCTGACAAGTTTATCCACAGCAGGATTTCCTGAGCTGTTTAGTTGTGCTGTTGTACTAAAATCTATTTTAAGAGAGTCCCACTCCTACATTTCAGAGAACACCTGTGGTGCTGTGACTCTGCCACCAGCAAAATTGAGCTGACCATCCCTTATCTCTTGCCACAGTGCTGAGTTTTACCCCAAGGCCCTCAGTCTTCTTCTTTCCCTTTCATTAAGTCACCTCCACAGGAAGCTCCTCTTGTCTACCCTCAGCCCATAGCCGATCAAGTTCCATATCACAGCTGCTGTTTCTCCTGTTTCCAGCCAAAAGCTTGCGGCAGACCTCAGAGGCTTCCTAGACCCCAACACCCAGGACTCAAGATTCTCCCTCTGTAGGGGTGCAGTCTCAGGGAGCCGTGCAGGTGGCCACAGAAAGCCCTATGGAAAGGAGTGGGATGTTCCAGGCCTGATGTCTAAGGCAAAAGAATAGATTTTAAACTCCAAGGACACAAATGCTCCCCTATGAAGAGAGGACAGGAGCAACTGGTGTAATCCATGTTTCCTACACTGTTCTCTCATGTCTTGCTTTTCACTTCCTTAGAACTCTACCCAGGTAGGCAGTGTGTGCACTGGGAAATTACTTGGAATATTCCTTTTTATTTCTTTCCGCCATCTCTCTCACCTCAGTTCGTCTCTTTCATCCACTCAAACTCATCTGCTCCCCACTGAGGCCAGGGACTCCACTAATAGGTAAGAAGGCAGGATTAATGTAGCCAGATGGAAAATAGACAACATTTTATGGCAGATGATTGAGCTACTGTTTCCCCAAATTAACAGATATTAGGGCAAGTTATAATTATTTTTATAACATTTATTGTTTTATGGTTATTTATTTATTTGTTTAGTTATTTATATATTTATGGTACTGGGAACTGAACCCAGGGGTGCTTCACCATTGAGCCACACCCAGTCTACTTTCTTTTTCATTTTAAGGCAGAATCTCACCAAGTTGCCCAGGGTGGCCTCCAACTTGCAATCCTCCTTCCTTAGCCTCCCAATTCACTGAAATTACAAGCATGCAAAACCATACCCAGCTAGGGCAAGTTACTTTTTTCTTTGTTTTGTTTATTTCTAAATAAATTTAAAAATCATCCTCACCAAATTTCTATTATTCCCTAAAGGACACACTATCTTGTAATCCTTTCACTTTCTATTGTCTTTTCGCTCAGCTCTGTCTCTCTGCACTTGGCTACTTCTAGTCTACTCTGTTTACCTTGGAGGCCACCACCTCCAGGAAGTTCTTCAAAATCCTCCAATGCTGGATCAGGAGCCGCTCCAGTGCGATCTTGTGGTTCTTTATTGATCTGCTTTATAATTTCATGTTTGGTAGTCATTCTCTCCGTGAGATCTTAAATTGCTCGGATATGTTTGTTTTTCATCATTGTGTTTCTGCCATTAACTAGAAAAAAAAAATCTGTCATCTTTTCATGTTCAAAATACATTTGATAACTAAACTACCTAATATGCATTTATTACAAGTCCATTCATTCTTCTTCAGTTCCTACATAGTATTAAAGATGTGGAAAACAAGAATCCCTTTCCACTGATGCTTTAATAGCAAAATAAATGTCTGTTCAAGTTAAAATGTTTTGAAATACAATTGAGTCAGAAATTTTGCCATCTGATTGAACTGGATGGTTTATCTACGGATAGAAAAGATAATGTAGAAGGGTAGACACACTCGAACGATGGGAAAATATGAGAAATAAGAGAGTATTCTTTATGGAGTGTATGTGAGTGTGTGTATGTGAGTGTGTGTGTATGTAAGTGAGAGTGCGTGAGTGTGTAAGTGTATGTATTGAGTATGTGTGTGTGCATGTGTGTATGTGAGAATGTGAGTGCATGTGTGTGTATATGAGTGTGGGAGTGTGTGTATGTGAATGTGAGAGTATGTGTATGTGAGTGTGTGTGTATGCAAGCGTGAGTGTGTGTGTGTGCGCATGTGTGTGTAAGAGAGAGCTGTATATACACAACACATTCCCTTACTCATATGAATTTCAGCCTCATTATCTATAAATGCCATAAACAAGGGATGTCTGTTGGAGAAGGAAATAACTTCTGATTAGGTTAAGTTGGAGTTTTTAATATAATAATTACAAATAATGGTGCTGACAAATATCTTGTCTTCATAGATAACCAAAAAAGGAAAAAAAAATATTAACATGCCTACAGTAAAATGATTACAAAATGAAGTATAATTCTTAAAGAATTAGTATTCATCTATAATGCTAGTCAAAACTTATATAAAATAATTATAGCCAATGAATTATTCAATAAAGATGAAAAGCGTAAGAGTTTTTATGGATCTGTAATTTTAAAATAAGTTGTTAGTTTAGTAGGATAGTTATTTCATTAAATATTTAAATCAAAAGATATCCTAAATTATATTTGTATTTAAAATATTTCTGTTTTAAAGGTCTGTAACAATTTTATACACAAAAATCAACTTGAGAACAATTTTTGTCTTAATGTATATGATCTCTTGACATTTTTCATTTGCGTATCTTAAACATAAATTACAAAATTCTGTAGTTTGTATTTATCTTTTTTTTGGTTGAAGTAGCAACATAATTTATACTTAAATAGACACCATAAATGTATCTGTCCTAAAATTCTTACATATTCATTTATAAATGACAGTATCTAATCTTTAAATACCGTCACCATTTCTGTAAACTATTTCTTCACAATTACTGATGATTTGTTTAGCATAATTTAATAATGATATGTGGACATGTTCACCCAAACTCTAAATTTCCACATTACTTTGTAGTAAACACATAACTTAGTGACCACCTCCACTGTGCAATTTTTATAAGGGACTGAATTAATGTGGGGACATGAAGCCTATTGCCTTACGATTTCTATGCCATGTGAGACCTTTACCAAGTTGTATCTTCAGGCAAAATGAACACTGCAGTGATCTTTAACATTAACCTTAGAACTGAACTTTCTCACCTCCTTACACAAACATGGTGATTTGAACAGTTTTTTCCATCAAAGTGTTTTATATGTGAGATGATCCTGAGAATATAAAGAAAAAAATCTGTCCAGTCAGGAATAGAATTTTTTTTAGTTATAAAAAAACACTGTTTTTAAATTTTTATTATTTTAAATTATGTTAAAAGCCTAAATGTCATGTTCAAGTATAAAAATTACAAAGGAAAAGTAGCAATCTGATGGTACAGCATTTATTATTAAAGCAAGTACATGTTAAAATATGAGTGGTGTAAGTGGAAAAAATAAATTGAACTGGACACAGAAACTTAGAGCAAAGAACTTTGTAGAGATTCTCTAGATTGTTTTTCTAAAATACCTTCCAGGCAAATAACTATATGCACATTCCCTTTTTTATCTATGTTATTGATTGATTGATTTTTGTGATGCTGGGATGGAATCCATGACCTCACCCATGCCAGGCAACTGTAACCCCTAACCCTCCATTATTTTATTAAAGGCATTTGTTCAGGGGAGCACATCTTATATCTTATGGGATGCCACTGACAGAGCATGTCTACTCATATACTGATGTTCAACTTTCATTAAGAACAATGTCACCTCTTTGCAAAATCACTATCACGTAACTTCCTATGTTCAATAAGAACAGCTCAGTATCCTTGGAAACTCTGGACCACTTTGATATCCACCTAAATCACTTCATGTTCTAATTTACATCACTCTTCAGTAAACTGCAGTTCAGACACACTAACTGTGTGCCTGACTTGACTAACCAGGGTGCTACATCCTGATAAACCCATTGGGAGTTGATTTCATTGTAAATCAGAAAGCACTCGCTCTGTCTAACGCACGGAGCATCATAGTTTAGCAGCACAGAACCACGTAGAGTTTGGGTTGTTTGTCCTCCTGATCACAGGTATGAACGGAGCTGCAGCTGGCTGGCCCATGGTACCGCACAGTGCTAGCCTGGGAAAGGTCCAAATTCAAAATCCCAAGATGTTTTCTACCTAATGCCATCGCTTCCACACCATCAGAGCCAAAATACTACAATCCAAACTTTTTAGATGGGGCTGTCTATCCTGTTAATCCTGTGAATTCCGTGGCTGGAATTCACCAGGTGGAAATGTGACCCAACCACTAACTAGTTCTCCTGGGTGCACATCTTGCGGTTGTGTGGTTAGCACCAAGCCTACAATGTGATGACTGAGCATTACACTTCTCTGCCTGTTCCACACCAGGCTCCTGATGACGGTGACCTGGTGGTGACTGTTTATAGAGTGGTGATGACAGTCTCTAAAGGAGGCAACTTAAAAATTCCTTGGCTTAATTTCTTCCTCGAGTCAACACCCCAGGACTCATAGCTCTCATTTCTTTGGGTTAGATTCCATGGGAGGCAAAGGCGGTGCATTGATACGGCGATGGCATGTTTGATGTAAACCGTGACGTGCCAAGGGGTTACCATGCATCTCCATGCGGACGGCGCTTCGGAAACCCTGTGCTAGTTAAGCCTGTCAGCACTTTTCGTCATTTTCTAGTCCCTCAAGCAGATCAGCAGTCCCTCCAGTAAAAATTACATAAGCCTGTGTTTCTCACTCGTGGCAAACTTAGTATCCAGACATGAGTCATGATCCATCTTACGGATTTCTATTTATCCTTCTGCTCATTTGCCCTGGTCTGTTTGTGCCTTCATTTACATATTTGAATAATACTTAATTTCTAACAGAATTATTATTTTTTAAGATTGCAATAATGTCATGGACTTCTCCAAACACAGATTTGGACATAAAACATGTAATTAGGTAGATGTGAGAAAAGCATGTTTTACAAAATACATCTGCGTACCACAATTTTCCAAATAATATCGTAGTGTAAGATTTTGTTAAAGGAGATGACTGGTTAGAACTAAAACATTCTGCAAATGAGCAGTGTGCATGTATGTGTATCCACAGGAGGGAGAAATTGATTAAAGAGGCAGATGCCAGTTTGAGAAGATTCTCTGAGGCACCCCCATCCAAGTTCATGCTCTCATTATCTCTTGCTCCCTCTATCTCCAGTCTCTCCTTGCTCTGGTTTATCTTTCACATTTCTGCCACAATGCCCTTTATAAAATGCAAATGGGATCCTATTTCTCCCATGCTCAAGGTCTTTCAGAATAAAATAACATTTTCTCAGCAGGTTTCCAGCCTGAATTCCCCATCCCCAATCTACATGTTCTTCTCTGACCAGACCTGGCCACCTGGCTGGCTAGAACACTGCTAATCCTAGGCATTTGCATCTGCTGTCACCTGCCTGACCCTTGCCCCTGAATGTTAGCAAATGCATCCTGGGTGCTTCCACAGCACCTGCTTCACTGATTTTCAATGACATGCATCCTTTTTCACCAGCCACTTCCAGTACATGATGTGCTTTTGGGGAAAAATTCCCCTATGACGATCCCTAGGTTAGGTGTATTCAATGCATTTTTTATTTATGATACATTTTCTGGATCTGGGGAGTAGTGAGTGCTTTTTAATTTTTAAATGTGACTTCCTTCAATGTTTATCAAGCAAGTTCTGGTAAAGTGAAATTATTTAAGTAAAATGGACTAAAACAATTCTCAGAATACTTGTACCAGTTGTTGGTTAGGATGGTCTAATCTTTATGAGTAACTTTATCTACAATTTATTTTCATTTTTGATCTTGAAAAAGTTCACTTTGTTATCTTGTTATCTTTGACATATGGACTTTAGTTTCTGTGAAAACATTTCCTATTACTATAGGAAAATTCCATTACATTAGATTCTTCTTTACTTTTTTTATTTTTTTTTTTTACGCTGATGAATTGACGTCTTCTGCGTAAACAATTTAGTTCTGGGACATGGAAAATCCTTAATAACTTCACTTAGTAACAAGCACACATAAGGCTGTTGTAGACCCTATCCACTATTACTTGGATCTGAACATTCCCATCCCTTGAACTATGAGAGACATCATTTCTGTTGTTGATCAGAGACCATTTATCAATATAGCCTAACCAAGGAATGAAGGACAGAATCAAGAGTGTGGATGTAGCAGACCCTTCAGCTAACAGACATGAAATAGGAAGGGAATTTGCTTCCTTCTTTACTAAATTTTACTCTTACTGTTGAAAACCTAACTGCTGGATTGCCTGGAACTGAGATGAGAAGCCATGAGGAGGTAACAGAATGTGAGGTAAATCAATAGGAAACAGAAGTATTTCAGTTTGGTCCAGAAAGGCAATAGACCTAATGGCTACGTAAGAGCCATCTGTAATAAGATGTCAAAAATTTGTGTGCTCCTTGGTAACTTACTGGAAGAATTTTCTTAAGACTTTTTCAGGTTACCCCTTCAGAATTCAGTCACCTCTAAGGTGGATAATCTAAACGCTAAGAACACAAGACTTTTAGTCTGAAATATGGACAGGAAGGACCAGGAGGTGGGTCCCAGTCTAGCAGAGGCATGGTGCCATAGGATTTATAAGACTCACATTTTGTCTTGTGAACAATTTTTTGGTGGTCCTAAAAGTACAACTTCATAAAAAATTTCAAAGTTCTATGTGAATTAAAGATAGAAACAGAACTCCTGGGAAAAGGTAGTATTTCATTTTGGTCCAGAAAAGCAGTAGACCCTATGACTATGTAACAGCCACTGAACAACTTCAGGAACAAACTAAATCTAAAGTTCAAGAGGAGGCTGAGAGAGGAGACAGAGCATGCACACAGCCCCTCTGGAGAACAAGGGTTTCACACTATAACTTCCTCTCTGGTTTATCCAGTTCACATAAAATGAGAAGATGTCTGCTTCTCCTTTCTATCCTGAGCAGATCATTTTCCCTTTAAATATTGGTACAATCCCAGCCTGAAATAAATGAATTAGAATTTAAAATAATGCTGTGAACCAGCCCAGGGTCAGATGCTGACACAATGGGGGGGCGGGGTGGGGGAGTGCTGATGCTGAACTTGCTGATAACACGGTCACCTGGTGCATGTGTTGACATTGAGACTGATATGAGGGCAGCCTGGGATACATCAGAGAGGCTGGAAATAATAAAAAGTAACAGGAGTGCATAAGAGAGTTGAGGGAAAGATAAAAACACAAGTGCCTGGCAGTCGGATAGGGCAGAGGTGTCCTGCATCTTGACCCAGCGGAGTTATTGCAATGCCGAGAGGAGGCGTGCGTGCACATGGAGGCCAAGATCAAATTGGAGAAGGCAAGGAGTTCACCCTGCTCACCTCTAAAACTCCAACCAAAGAAATTAAAAGGCCGAGGCTCACGATGTATTAGAGATACTCTATTGAAGAGGATTTGCCTTAGTCACCTAGAGACTTGCCTGAAAATAGCTCCTACCATCAGGGTCTTAGGGCTCCAGAGAATCTCAGAAAGGTACAATTGATCTTGGGTTGTAAATGAAGGCTTTTGCATTTAATGAGGATTGATTATTTTGAGCATAGACAAGTCTCAACAATTAAAAATATGTATAGTTTGGAATTTAAAATGCAGGAGAAATAAATTTTAGCTTAGGTTTACCTTTTAATTCCTTATAAATCAAAGTTCAAAGGCCAGGAAAGCTTGAAACAGCTTAAAGGACAAACTGTGTTCAAACACCTTAAAGCAATTTGTACTCATTCTCATTTAAAAAAAGTACGTGTTAACTGCAAGAAACTTTTAATTAACCATTTATTACCTAACATTTTATAACAATCTCTATGGGAAAAATATTCTCCTATTTTAAAATATTACAAAGGGCTTGAATCTAAAGGTGCTTTATTTTTTATTTAAATTCATATTAAACCACCTAACTGGCTTAAATGGGCTTCTCCTAACCTAATATCTACTTCAGATTGCCATCAATACTGTTTCGCCAAGATTGTTCTGCTCAAAAGCATTCCCAGGCCCTAGTCCCTCTGTCCATATATAGACTGGGTCCTCAAGAGCCCAGCCCCTACTTCTCATGGCTCTTGTTCAAAGCACAGTCCACGCAGTTCAGAGTGTTGCTCAGTGTTGTGGGATTGACTTCTTTCCATAACTCACACTTGCTCCAGGACAAATACACACACATGTGCGCACACACACACACAACGCATACCTCACACACAAAACCAAATTACATTATATGCATGTACAAATATATTACCATGTACATTATGTACAATTAAAACACACCAATAAAAAAAAAAACAAAAATAATAAAGAATCAAAAAGGAAGACCTATTGGTCTGGGATGGAAAAAGCAGATTTTAAAGCATGAGATCTCCCATCAGATTGTTATCTGTATTGTCTTGTTGGCAAAAAGAACTGGAAAATATAAAATGTATCCTTAGTCATAAGGGAAAAATTATGTGTCATTTGATTTTGTTCATTACATATTTCCTGGAGAAAACCAGGAACAGGTATGCTCATAATTATTAAAATTGCCCTAATTTATTATTTTTATATTCTATTCTGAGAAAGTTAAGCTAGTTAGTAGGCTGGGCTTATTTTTGTGTCTAACTTTCTAAAATAGTTGCTCCCTATGTCTTGTCAGCTACATCAGTCTTTCTTGTGTAGCAGGAACTGAATATCTCAATTTCTTATCTGGTCAATAATGACCCACATATCCATCATCATTTCCAATACACCACAGGGTCACATTTCATATGGTTGTTACAGAGGACACTAGGAGGAGCACTTGTGTTCTAGAAACAGAAACAACGGGAGCAAGGGCAGGGGACACCCGGGTCTGTAATAGAAAAGGCAAGTTGGTATGTTCTTGTGAATTGAATTTCATTTCCTTCCCTTATTTTTTCAGAGCTAGGGATCGAACTCAGGGCTTTGCACCAGCACGGCGTTACTGAACTGCACCTCAACACCTAACACCCTTTATTTCTTCCCCCTTTCACTGACCAGTTGTATAAAGAAGGCAAGCCAATTTACTCTATCAGTCAGATTTTTCTTTGAAGAAGGATCATAACCCTTTTAAATTTAGGATATTATGAGGTAGGTACATCATACATAATTTAAAGCTATTAACCGCATATACTCAAAGTAATTCTGAAAATGTCTACATTCTTTAATCTTACCTCGGACTGATGGCCTCCCAATTGCACTGACTGTATCAAAGAGCTTAACTTTTTTTCTCCTTTTGACCAAGGGCTCTCTTAAAAATCTTGACAGCACTGATCTCCATCAAGAAAGGTATTAGTTTTAAGCTTATTCTATAGGTTTCACAGAAAACCATTTGAAGAGAAACATGATATAAATTTCTCAACTCCCTGTCACTAATTGGTAGGGGCGAAACCTTAAGAAAAAATAATCTAGAGGAATGGAAAAAATAAAAGAGGCAGCTGTGAGAATCTTGGGTGTTTTGAAACAGCAGAAAGAAGCCCCAATATGCCTTCCTAGGAGTGGACTACAGGACTTTTAAGTGTTTATTTAAGAAATACCATAAATATAAGGACGTAAGTCACCAAAACATAATTTATACCTAGGCAGCCATAACAAGCTGAAGTTAATTCATCACAACTTTCACATAAGCCTTTGTGGGCAGTTGGCCAGGCCCAGCACATTATCCGTTTGACTCACTGAGTCACTGCCGCTAATGGAATTTAGCTCCATGTTTGTTGTTGCCATGGCGATACGATATTCTCAGGCATGTCATGTTCACAGATCAGTAGCGGCAGCATAGACACACAACTGCTCTCAGCCTTTGACCGTCCACAGGAATTCACTCTGCAGTACGTCTGCCAGGACGGAAGTCTGCTCTGGAGAAGGAACACCCTGTCCGGAGAGAGCAGCCCGGCCTTCTTCCTTTGTCAATCGCAGTGCCATTATCATTAAAATAACCTTGAATTTTCATGAATTCACTCATTCACAAACACTGTCAAAGAAGGTGCAAGAGTTCAAGAGAATCCAGAGGGTCAAAGAGAGGACTAGTTTTAAATCTGTGCCTATTGAACCTGGAAATGACATCGTCTGTTAGATATAATCTTATTCTTACCATAGCAAATCAAATCGTGCTGACTGGCACCAATGTCCAAGGCGATTCAGCACCATGAAAGGTTACTGGGAGCAAAAGGGTCATATCCTTTGTGGCACCGCTCTGAGAAATAGACACAGACATGTGTGGGAATATTCTACAAAGAATAGATGGCTCCCAAAGTGAAAAACAAATCCTGCCAACAATCTCTAAAGGGAGAGGGTATTCTATGCTACAGATATATTCAAATTTCAAACCAAAGGTATAATTACCAGGCTTTCAAGATCTAAAATGTTTGAACAAGTCACAGGTATTGTGCAAGATGTTCTAATTTGTAGTCTTATGGTGATAAGGAGTAAGACAAGATGAATTTTCTGGAAAGTATTTTTACTACTTGGAATATGTTTCCATTAAATTATGCATAATTTTCATAAGGTGTAAAATATGCAAGTAAATCAGGCAAATTTAAGAACACTTCTGTAAATGTTTGTCTCTATTGTCCAATAGAGGGTCTAAGGCTAATGATAATAAAGCTTCTTTGCACATCCTCGGGTTCTCCCTCATGTGGGGCCTCTACTGTGGTTTCCTCATGGGAATTTGGAGATGTCAATAACAACTCACTAAACTGCATGGAGGATCACAGACAAATTCAGCTTCATGGGAAGTTTGAAAGACAAAATCAAAACCAAGGCTTCGAGAATTAGAATTTTAGCCCTGCCTTTACTTTCCGTGTCCATGACACAATATGGGGAGGATAGAGGACGTGAGCATAGGGACTTTTTAATTATTTTTATTTTTCTCCCAGTACAACAGTTCAAGAAAATTATGTTGCCAATTTTTTTCCAGAATTTAAGGTTTGGATAACCCAGTCTTCATGCAGATCTCTGCAAGCCTGGAGGGTGGGAGGCTTTATTTTTCATTCAATATATATAAGGTGAAGTCAGGACTTGCTCTCTGCCTATCTGGGCTTTATGGCCCAAGGAAAAAAAATAGGTGTGGAAATGCAGAGTAAACCATTATAACTATGGTTATTTGGGTTTGAGAGAGGTGGCATTGGATAATTTAATTAGACACTACCTGTCAACATCAACAAAGTCATTGACTATTAAAAATGGCTTGGTAAATTTCCTCCTTCCAAAAAACCTAGGACAGAACCCCATAATTCTGGGAATACCTCATTTCTCTTTTGCTTTGGACAAAGGAAAACCCTTAGATAACTAAGTATCTCACACACAAAGTGCCACATTTTTTGATACACTATGACATGTAGTGAAGAGTGATAGCATCAGACATGATGCTAATAAAGAGAGGGCACTGAAATACAGGTACTAGCTCCAAACAGAGAACATAAAGGAAACAACTGAGAGTGGGCAGTGGAAGGATTAACCTCCATGTAGGTTGACCAGAAAGCATTCAAAGATATGCTTTTAGTAGGAAGATTGAAAAGAGAACCAGCCATGCAAAAATCACCACATGGGAAGTCAAAGAAAGATGAAGGACCTGTGGTCAGGACCTAGCACAATCTGGAGAGAGCTAAGGGGTTGAACAGGGTCAGAAGCTTGTCCTAGGCAGTTCCATGTACTGAACCCTGAAGTCTCCTGCTGGGTTAAGAAGGAAACAAAGCAAATCCAAACTCTTTTTTTAAAGGTTAAGAATTGAGGAGGGAACTGCGTTTTTTCCTCTTGAGCTGAAGACATCCCACTCAATATGTAGAGAAAGAAGCATTGCCATCTACTATGTACATTATCACTCAGGGGAAACCCACAGAGCCGGAGCCCCAGGATGCCTCCAGGAAAACATTCACTGCCATATTTTGTCACCTGTGGCTGAGGGGACCCTGTGGCTATAGAAGACTTGCAACCACTAGCTGAGAGTCATTGCATCTCACCCGCTTCTTTCTTTCCCTTCCCCTGAGTAACAAGCCACCACTCAAGTCAGACCATGGTTGACAGAGTTACTCAAGATCACTCATTGACCACGAATACCTGGCGAGCGGGTGGGACATTAAAGGCATTATTAGCTCCCTCTCTAATACCATCATATTTGTTCACACAATCAATACTCTTCCTAAATCAGGGTCAGCTACACAACTTATAGGGCCAAATACAAAGTGAAAATGAAGGACCCTTTGCTAAAAAAAATTAAAAAATAAAGAAGGAAAAGGATATTTTCCTTCCTCTCTGGTTTCTCTCTAAACCTGTAGTGGTGACTTTTTAACTTTCTTTTTAAATTTAGTATTCCAAACCACATTCTTTGAACACAGGAACACTTGCAGGCTGAGAGCAGTCCCTCATAACTGCGTGGGGACTTACCCTACAACTGCCTTACCCCTGTTGGGTCACAAAGGGATGAGGTCACTGGCTGGGGTCAAGGACACAGGCAGCTGCTGAGAGATGGAACCACATCTGAGTGGAGAATCCAAACTCCCAGTACATACTCCACTGTCCCATTCAAAGATAAAATTATTAAGAATTTTGAAATGCTCTCTGCAGAGCATTAAACCAGAGGAAGGGGTATCTTCTGAGCATGGGATGGTATATGATTTCACTGATCTTACAGGGGCCAGGAAGTGGGTCCTGACTATAATGAAGTCAATTATGTATCTTTCTACATTACTTTTCAGGATTCAAATGTTTCCCTGCATGTTTTGAGAAGCAAGCAGAACAAATAAATGCTATATTCTACATTAACATAGGTTTGGGGTCTATGCTCTTTGAAGTTTGCAATCTGGTGATATATATGTGTGTGTGTGTGTGGTGTGTGTGTATGTATATTTATATGTGTATATGTGTCTATATATATGTATATGTGAATATATACACATACATATAAACAAAGGCTATATATATTTATAATGTGTGTGTTGAAGATATAGTAGTGCCTATGACATTTAATTCTTCATATATTTAGATGACATAATTTAAAAAAAAGGTCTCCGTGTGGTCTCACCTGTCAGAATTCCTATTTCAAGACAGCGCTCTTTATCATTTTTGTGGTTCAAATCAATTTCCCACTACAACCAGCATTTTCTAAAAAGTTGTCAAAATAATTGTTCCCTGATAATATCTACCAGGAGCATTTATGCTCTCACACACAAATTAATATGAGCCACTGGGAGGCCTCTCCAACTGGAGTGGCTTTCCCTGGATGGTGTTGCTGAGAGCCACTAAGCAGAGTGGGCTTGGCCCAGAGTGAGTCCAAGAATAAATTAAAACAACATAAAGTAAAAATAACATAAAACCTGTGAGGGACTGTGACAAAGAGGCAGTGTACATTTTCTCAGCGTCAAGTCAATGTATTATCTCAGAATTTTTAAAAATTTTCATCTCTCTGTAAACATTTCCTCATCGTCATTTGGTAGCAGCATGTTTACATTCGCTTCTACCCAATACAGGCTGCAAATGCGCCCTTCACTTAACCCAGTCTATTAATTTTAAAATGCCTCAAGCCAAAACTGACGGCAGAAGAAAATCTTTCCAAACTGTTGAAATAAGCTACCTGCTTCAGTAAAAATGAACAGCCGCAAAATGTTTAACATATTGTTAAACCTTCCTAGGAAATTAAAAACAACAACAATAAAAAAATAAAAACAAAAACAAAAACAAAAGAATAAAGTGAAGAAAAACCAATTTCTCAATGTTTTTATATATGAGGTCTGAAATACTGTATGTGTGCTCTATATAAGTGTATACAACACTTAGGTTGAAAGAAATGTTTGCCCTAAGATTACAAAGTTTTGTCAATTCTCTTCCTTATGTTCATTGGCTGAAAAACTTGTACCTCACTCAGATACAAAAAAGAAAGAAATTTTAAAAATCCCTTGGATACCATTGTTCTTACTCTCAAGAATGGAATTAAAGTTTGAATGGTGGCAATATTTTACAATATTAGCATCTACTGATAAATCCACATTTTTCCTAACTCTAATACCAACACTTAGTTCCTTGTGTTTTTGATATATCTATTTTTTCTCATCAGCACTGCAGAATGCTACCTTCAAAACCAGGCCACTGGCTCTACAAATTTTACATGACTGTGATATTTCAAAGTTTATAGATGTAAATAAATAGAGCATTTATGAATGCCATGCAAATTAGGTTTATGCTGAGCAAGGGCAGATCCCACTGTTACACTGAGCAGTTGATGATGTATCTTTCTACATTTCCATGATATCAACTTGTTTTAGTCAGCTATTTTGCTGCTGTGACTAAATGACCCAGCCAGCACAACTATAAGGGAGGAAAGGTTTATTTGAGGGCTCAAAGTTTCAGAGGTCTTAGTCCACAAGGATGGCTCCATTCCTGGGGCTTGAGGTGAGGCTGAACGTGATGGTAAAAGAGTGTGGCAGAGGGAAGCAGCTCACATCATCAGGAAGCGGAGAGAGAGAGTTCCCACTCTCCAGATACAAAATATATACCCCATAGCCACGCCCCAATTCCCAGCTCCTCCAACCACACCTTACCACTTCAATTAATCCCTTCAGGGATCAATTCACTGATAAGGTTAATACTCTCAAAACTCAATCATTTCTCCTCTGAACCTTCCTGCATTGTCACACACGTGAGCTTTTGGGGGACACCTCACATCCAAACCATGACACAACTCATTGTCTTCCTTCTGCCATTGTAATTTGTTCTTTCAAATCTTGAAGAAATCTTGGTCTTGACTCTCCAAGTCAAAAAACAAAACATAAAAAAAATGCTCCTTCAACAAATAACAATACTATTCCACATTTCTAGAAATAGTGCTAGATGTCATTCACGACAACTTCAAATAATAAAGACTTGCCTTGGCAGCACAAGGCCCTGGGTTCAATCCCCAGCACTGCAAAAAAGCAAAAACAAAACCAAAACAACAACAACAACAACAAAAAATAATAAATGACAGCAGCACCATTTTCCTGAATTTGAGGGAGGATGGGAGAAGCTTTGGGAAGAGGAAATAAAACATTCTTGAAAAAGGAGACACAAATATATCAACAGGATTGCTTAACATGGACACAATTCTTAGTTGACTCCACATTCTTTTGGCTTCCTCAAATCCAAATTCCACGCAGGTTCCAGAAGTTCACCATGCATACCCACCTGACCATCTCCTTTGCCGACTTAGTTCACTAAGCATGCCCCTATTGCCTGCAGCATTTGTTCACAAAGGACTCTGAAGGACAGTGTAATAACCATAACCTGAGACATGAGACACTGTGCAGTAAAAAGATTCAGTTCTCCAAAACCAATGTGAAAGACTTAAAAGTGTATCTTTCTCTTAGGGACTTAAAATAAATATTAGGATTTTAAAGACTACCACGATGCTAAAAAACAAAAAACAAAAAACATTTAAAATATGAATAGCAGAGTTCCTTAAGGTAATTGGTTTATGAAGTCCTTGTATCAAGCAACAACCACTGAACACAATTTGGGAAATCCTGACCTTTGGGTGAAAAGGCACTTGTACTGGCATGTCAGTCCACCCTTCCCACTGGCTTTATTGTGGCCATCATGTCCTACCTCACCCTTGAATGGCTCTTCAGCAACACTGAATTGCTCTTCTCTGCCCACACCCACAGCTGGATTCCAAAGCCTATGTTCTGCCAAGCTGCCCGGTGCAACTGCTTGTCCTACTTAAGAACTCACCTGGGTTAGCTGAGATATCCTCTGGCTTTTCCTGAAAAGATCTTGAGCAAGACTTCTTAAGTTTGCATACTGCCTGGCTCTGCCAGCTCCGATCTTTGTGACCTTGGGCAGATTTTTGAACTTTGCCTTTCAATATCATCCTGAACACAAGGAAAATAAAAGTAGTACCTGTCTTATGCCGTACATGGAAGATGGAACTAATCACTATGTACGGAGGGCTTAAAGCAGAGTGTGACACACATTAAGTGCTCAGTGTCCTGAATGCTGAGGCCCCCGGTGCATGTCCTTATGATTGCATGCCATTGTAGTATTGTAACTCTGTCCAGATTCACATCAAATTGTATTCTGCTTGAAAATTAGGTTGTATATTATGCATTTGTCTCTCTCTAGTGTCTAGCACATAGTAGGCAATTCATAAAAGTTTGAATAATAATTTATGTAACAAGAATTGTTCAAATTTAAATATAAAGCATGTTAAACCTAAGCTAGGTAAACTTGCCCTATTTCATAATGCTAGAAATTTTCAGCTGCCAACGCTGAGATAACTATTCATAATTTGCTTAATGTAATTCTAATAATAGAGGACATATTCAATCCACAGCAACTATTTCAGACTGCTAATGTCATCACAAGTTTCAGGAGGAGATTAAATAAGTGTATGAGACAACTTCTCTGGTCTTTTTTGTCTAAAAATATCTGTGGTTCTATGATTGGTGAGCCAGCCCAAGTGAATTAGAAAACTGAGGAGCAATTGGGGTCAATTTGTAAATCACCTCTGATTTTGTGATAAGACAATACCAGCAATGAGTATCCCTTTTCTGTTTGCCTCATTAATTGTTGAAAAAGAAAAAAAGCTCAAATGGTAAAATGCTTAGTTTAGTCCATTACAGTTTGGACTCTGTATATTTGTGCATTTCTTATACTTAAAAACGCATTACATTATTTTTCAAATGGTTATTTAATCATTAGAATTTAATAAGCAAATTTAACCTAAGTCAGGAAACAAAGTATGGAAATTTGAAAGTGAAGGTTGTATTTAAATAAATTATATTTTGTTACAAAATTAACCTATAAGTTTAAGAAAATTGCTGTCCTTTGTGGCAGTTTCCTCATCTTTCTCTATAAGATGTATTTTTTTCTGAACTTCCATGAATAAACTATTTTTTATTATACTGAAGTATAAGTTGATTGTGGCACTAATGTAAAGTGGGTCCTTAATGTCCCCATACTGAACATATCCCCCAACATGAATAATGGTATGAGTATCTAGTGTTAGGTACTGATAAATATTCATTGAAGGATATACTAGATTTGACCAAGTGAATTCTAAATTGTGAATATAGTTCCTTAAAATCATTCATTTCTCAAATGACCATTTAAATAATTTTTCTCCAAAAGACTAGTTAAAAACTCTTTATTTTCTGAAATATTTCCATAGAGTAGGACACTAGTGTATCATGTAGCACTCTGAAAGTCATGTGCTCTATGTGCCATTTCTAAATTTTGTCCCATTAATTTCAGAGTCTTCATATTGTTTCTCAAAATATTCTCTACCATAAACATTGAAAGAATGAGATACACTGGTCTTTGACTACCTTATTGTCCACAGTACAATACTCATGGTAAATAATTTTAATAACTGGTTTTTAAAAGGATTAATATCAAATAAGAAAACATTATTTTTTAATAATTAAAAAGACTATCTGCATTGATATGCTGCAGTTTGAATTAATTTTAATTAAAATATCCTAAGTGTATTTTCCTTAAATGAATAGGAATTATTTATTTTCATATTATAGATTGAGTCTATAAAATTTTAATGCATCATATCAATGCTACAATTTGAATTAATACCAAAATATTTAGCTAAATTAAAGCAATGTTTTAATTTTATCTTAAATATTAATTAATGTAATTTTCATAGTCACAGTGTCATTGCTCCATTTTATAGATAAGGAAATGGAGAGGCAGATCACTTAAATAACTGGAACAGAAAGTAGCTGATGGAAACACAGAACATAAAGAACTGAGAGGAAAGTCCGTGTGTAGATGGGCATTCTATAATTCTGGAACCTGTCTTCTTTCCTCCAGGTCACACAGTCATAACGGATGAATGGTGTTTGGTTAGGGTTTGTATTAGGATTTTGGTGACTTACCATAATACCTAACTGGTATTATGTGATCCCCAAAGATATCTATGCAATGGGCATTACTTCCACTTTCTGTTATCTACCAAATTTCTCTATGCTTCATCATCACTAGGCTTTTTAGTTATCTGATTGTTATTCTCCTTTTTTTATCTTCTAATTCAATTTTCTTTCATTTGTTTTTTTTAACCTTCAATAACATTGTTTTTCACATTAAAATGAGATCACCTCCATTTTTTTTCTCTAAGAAGGCTACCTTGAACATTGATCCATGAACACTTTTTTTACCCTCAAACCTAAGTAGTTCAAAAATATCCTTCTCCAAAGCTTCTCAAGTGATCTAATCTGCATAGGTAAAGGCTTTTCTGATGCTAGAGTAAAGGCTCCCAAGAAGCACAGTTGTTATAGGGTCCGTCAGCTTCACTAGGACAAAGAGCTAAGATAAATCAACCTAAGGAGGAAAAGTTCACTTTGGCTCATGACTTTGGAGGTTTCCCTGGATGGGCTGTTGGCCCTGTTGCTTTGATCCTGTGGTGGCATAGTGCACCATGGAGGGTGCATGTGGCAGTGTAGGCCTGTCCACTTGACGGAGTCCAGCAAGCAAAGAAGAGAAGGGCCAGGGTTCCCTTCAAGGGCATGCCCCAGTGACCAAACATCCTTCCACAAAGTCCTGCTTCCTAAACATTTCACCATCTCCCATCCCACCATCCACCATAGGCATGGTGACCTTTAACTCATGGTGTCTGGAGGACATTGAATATCCAAACAAACAACAGCAGCATTGTCTTTTAATATATATGTATATATATAATATATATATAGTGTTTGCCATACTTTAAAATTGATTCTTGGAAAACTTAAAAACTATATTTGAAATTAATATTTTCTCCATCATTCACGTATGTGAAGATCTAGTATTATAAATTCTATGTCAATATTTTTTTCTATTGTGTCTAATTTTTTTTTACATTTAATTTCCCCAAATTTTAACATTAGCAGAGAAATAAACATACAGGTGTGTTGTTATTCTTAAGTACCATTTCATTTCTGATAAGTCTATAAGTTTCTAGAGAATACCATAAAACCATGTGTATTTCAACCATGACTCACTGGAAGAAAAAGGAATTATGTGTGTGCCTAAGAATGTGCAGGTGCATGTATTTCTCTGCCGAAGTATGAGTTTGGAAACACATTTTAAAATTTGTCTGTCCACCAAAACACTGACAAGCATGCATTCCATATATCCCATTAGGAATAGCCTCATTGAAATAAGAAACTCCCCAAAGAGATAGAGCATAAAGGAAACAGTATACAGCTCAGAAAGTAGGTAACACTCTTCTAAATAAGCACAAATATATATGTATATGTATATAATATGTATATATACATGTGTACTTTTTTATATATATTTATATTTGTTTTGATTTGCTTTGTTTTTTGCAGTACTGGGGATGGACCTAGGACCTCGTGCATGCTAGGGAAGCACTCTGCTACAAAGCTACACCTCCATTCCATAAGCAATTAGAATTTTCCTGATAAAAAAACCCTGTAGCTCTAGCACATACCCAGAGTTGTAAACACTGTTATTAATGGAGTCATGAGACCCTTTAGCTGAGGCCAGAGGGGCTGTCTTTCAGGAAATATAAGTTTATTTGTTCGTTGAATTGACATAAACTCAAATCCAATTGTTCTTCTCTTTCTCTTCTTAGAATAACTTCCTGTTGCAGTGAGCCACAGAAGTTAGCATGAAGTCAGGACTGGAAACTAAAGAGTCTTGGCAAAATGGCACAGCATGATGCCGTGGGGTGGCAGGATGCCATGGAGGTCATTATATCATTCTCTCAACTCTTTCTCGTACACATCTGACTTCCATGCTTCATAGTATTTCTGAGTTCCCCTTCTCCCACGCCTTCCCTTCCTTAACTTAATTTGCCATATGCCATTTTACTAATTTGTCTGACCTTTCATATTGACCAGTTCCTGTCTAGTGCTTTGCTGTCAGAGCACTAGACTCTGCACCATGCCTTTCAAAACCCTCACTATTTGGAGCAGATAGAATTGACAACCTGTATGGATTCCTCATAACTTATGTGGTGACCTTGAGCCTTTTCCACCTTGTTTAATAATCTTGTGGAGCTGAAATGACGGATGGATCTCACAGATTTGTGTTGAGAGAGAGTTAGAGAGCAACTGGCTGGGAGCAACTTGGCAACCATTGGTCCTTCCCTGCCTTTGCAGGAAATTATGTTTTTGGAAAACAAAGGAACAAAATGTATCATAAATAAACACAAGGGAGGTTTGAAACTCTATGGCAACCATACTACAGCTTCACTTGTCTCAGAGCACTGAGCATACCCTCAATCCTTCATCCTGTGTCCTTTTTCCCACAAACTTATCTTTTAATCCATTCTCCTTTCCCCAGTGAGACAAAGCATCCTCTAGGATCACTTGTAATGTATTTCCTCCATACTCAGAAACTAAAAATGTTTCTATTGGTATCTAATCAATATGGCATCCTCAGACTGACTTTCCAGACTCTTACCTGTCTACCCACCTGGGATCATTCTTGCCTCTTCCCTGTGGGTCCTTTGGGTTCTCTTCAAAATGTGCTATTCATTATTCTCTGAATGACCCCAGATCTGCCTCTGTTTTACCCTAACAGTTGTCCCATTAAAAAAGTCTAGATTGATCAGTTTCCATAGTTCTTGGTTGTTTCGAATTGAAGAATTCATAAGGCTATGTGGAGTCTCATCACTTAATTTTAAGAATGAGATAACTAATGTTTATATCCGAGCTTCTGAAGTGTCCTCCTCTCCTGCATCCCATAGCACTTTTAGGAGATTCACTAAATATATTGAAGATACTTGTGCACATTTCTTGCCTCCTGACCGAATTGTGTCTCTCCTCTGAAAGTATGATGCTGTTATAGAGGTAATTGAGGTTAAACGAGATACTATGAGGAGGAGCTTGTCCTTATGTTTTTGTCAGATTTTTTGCTGCTGTGACTAAATTATCTGGCCAGCTCAATTATACAGGAGGAAAGGTTTATCTGAAGGCTCACGGTTGCAGAGATCTTAGTCCATACAAGGCTGGTTCCATTCCTCTGGGCTCAAGGTGAGGCTGAATATCATGGTGGAAGAGCATGGGAGAGGAAAGCAGCTTGCATCACCAGGAAACAGAGAGAGAGAGTCTCCACTCTCCAGATACAAAATATATACCCCATAGCCATGCCCCAATTCCACACCCTACCACATCAATTAATCCCATCTGGGACTAATTCACTGATTGGGTTAAGACTCTTCCAACCCAATCATTTCTCCTCTGAACCTTCTTGCGTTGTCTCACATGTAAGCTTTTGGGGAACACCTCACATCCAAACCATAACACCTTATAAGAAGATACGCAGGGATGGGTGGATATAGAGATAAAGCCTTCTCACGATGTGAGGACACTGTGAGAAGGTGCAAATCACAGAGTGAGGCCTCGGGAGAAGTCGCCTTGGCATCTTGAGCCCCCAAGCCTGTGAGACCATAAAGGCCTGTTGCTTAAGCCCTCCTGCTGGTAGTATATTTTTTTCCAGTGGCAGCCCCACCTGGTTAACATAGCTCTGCTGTGAAATTAAAACCTCTTGGTAATTCAGTCTTTGACTCTTCAAGGGTTTTGAAGTATGGTTCAATTAATATTTGCACAATGGCAGAATTTTATCAGCGGAGACTGCTGCAGTATGCGCGCACACACACACACACACACACACACACACACACACACCTCTCCCTTGGACCACCCACTAAGTAACATTCATCTCTTTCTTTTTCTTCAAAGCACTGCTTACTCATAAGCTTTGCTTGGAAATATCTATTTCCACTTTACCTGGAAATAAATTACCTTCTAAATTAGAAATATATACCTTGCAAAATTTGACTATCAATCTCTCTAGGTGGATTTCCTCTCCTTTTCTGCTTTACAAGTAGGAGCAGGTGTCCCATGGAGTGCCACACTTGTCCAGATAATGAATAAATATCATTCCACTAGGAATATAATGTGAACCATTTGGAAAAGGGTCTCACTGCTGAGTTATTTGTTTTAAACTAGTCTTATTTCAACAACAAGCAATGTAAAAATTGGTCCTTTTTAGAATAGTTTGCACAGACACAATTCATCTTAGATTAAAATGCTTTTATATTATGGTTAAATGGGTTAGCATCGAAGCACAACTGATGGAGTAAAGTAACTTAGAAAAAGGTGTGGCTGTTTAAAATCCGGGAACTTTGTGACTTCATGTTTTATATGTCAGGAAAAAAATTACATGTAAATTTAACCTCCACAAAAATCAAGATTCAAGAAAGGAAATTAATGTCTCAGGCACATCCACTATACTTCAACTGCTCTGATAACTACATATCCCATATAAATTTCCTGCTCTGATCTATTCATTTCCTAAGTGGATAGGATTATGTGGCTGTGATCACACTTTTTGGACCTAAAGTGCTATAACCAGTATTACATATAAGTGTATTTCTTTGGACCCCAAAGATTTCCCAACTGTGTCAATTTCTCTGCTTCTTAAATGCATGCTCTATGACTATCCTACAGCACCCACATCGATGTAAAGTATTTGGGGGATAGAAGGATATGTTTTATTTAATAAATATCACCAGACTTTCTGAGATAATTAGATTTGGTAATGACCAAGTTGAACTGATTTTCAAATCCTAAAAACACTCATGTATGGTCATTATTTTAATAACCCAGAGCAAACCCTGACAGATAAATTTAAGGTGATATTTAAAAGACAGTAGTATCTTTTTTATATGCACTCCACCCTTTCTCAATATTCTAAAACATTCCCAAGTCGACTTACTGTACATTGATTTTAATAGGCCTTCTCTACAGAGCAATATGAATATCATTGGAAAGTGTATAATACAATTTTCTACCCCTGAAATGCTATAGAAAACTGCACATTTTATACTGACATATGCCCCATCAATAATAGAGTTTTTATATCTTATTTGTAGCTATTGATCTCAACAACATAATGAAAAATTGATTGCAGTGAAGTGCACCATTTCTTAAGTATAAATTTCAATGTCAAATTATTTTTATCTATGCTTCCCAATTATACATGAAACTAGTACATTTATATATGTTTGCTTCCACAAAACTCTACCACAATAAATTAGATATGACAAGATTCTACCAAGTCAATAGAAACCAGGTTTCTCTCACTAAAATATGATTCCAAAATTAAATATGCTATTTTCGTACGAGTTTCATTTCTTCATTATGAAGAGAATTAATGTCTTGATATATAGTATTATCTTCTTATGCAATTTAAAAATTTGAAATTAGATCTTAAATCTTCTGGGGATATGAGTACAAACACACACACGCACACACGCACACACGTGCACACACAGAAAATAGATGCACCCAGAAATCCATGCTCTCGTTTGTTAGTCTACATGATGCTAGATATAAACAAGGTGCTGGATCTCTGTTATCTCTTGAGACCTTATTATCTTAGAGGGAATTTTCTGCTAGGGAAATCTATGGGCATATAGTTTGACAAAAATGTAAGAGAGGGAATCATCTCTGCCCATCAATTGTGATCCCAAAGTCCAATATCACAGACACAGAATGGGTTAGGTCAGAAAGCCACAAATCCAGATCTAATCTACAAGCAAAAAGCCAAACAAGATGCGGAAAATGAGAAAAATCCTTTTTTGAAACTAATTTGTCCTTTGTATGTTATGCTGAACCAAAACCAATAGTAAAAAGGTTTCAGGTTTTTCCTTTAAGTTGTTTAAGTGTAAAAACACAATTATATTTTCAGTGACATTTATTAATCTCACAACAGTAAATGTAAAACATACATTCCTCTAGATGAAATATGCTTCCAGTACTTATGCTGAAATAACATTGCTAGTATAACAGCAATGGTTTGTGATGTGCCCTGCAAACAGGACCATCAGTCTCACTCACGCTCACCTCTGGTAGCTTTGGAAATTATTTGCCCTTCCCATCTTTTCCAATGAGCTTTTAAAAACCTTGACTTAGTGACAGCTATTTGGCAGTGCAGTTTCAAAGAGGTATAGAATTATTTTTTTCTAAAATGAGATTTATTGAAATCTAATTCATAATGCCATAAAACACACCTGTTTAAAATGTCCAATGCATTGATTTTTTTTTTTTTTTACTATTTTCAGGGAATTGTGCAACCTCACCACTGTAGAATTTAAGAAATTTTCATCATCCCTAAAAGAAATCCTCCATGTATGCCCAGTCGCTCCTCCTATTCCCATGCTCTGGCAATCTTAAGCTACTGGTTTGCCTATTCCGGATATGACCAAAAAAAAAACAAAACAAAACAAAAAAAAGAGTCACAGAAGAGATGATCTTTTGTGATCAATTTTTTTCACTTAATCATGGTGTTTTTAGGGCTCATCCATCTCATAACATTGTCTGGTCCTCATTCCTTTTTATGGAAGGGTAACATTGCATTTTATGGATAGACCACACACTTCGATTATCCACTCACAGGTTGGTGAACATCAGGTTACTTCCACATCTTGGCTATTATGAATAATGCTGCTATTAACATTAGTGCATGAGTTTTTGTGTGGACCTGTTTTCATTTCTCCTGGGTAAATGTCTAGGAATGGACTTGCTGGGTCTATGCTCTTCTACGTTTAAGATTTTGAGAAACTACAAACTGTTTCCAAGTGGTTACATCCAGCATGCTAAATCCCCACCAGCAATGTATGAAGGTTCCAATTTCCAACTTCTGCAAAGCTCAACAATGATTTTATTATCTTTTGGGGGATAGACAGCCTAGTCTGTGTGAAATCTTGTCATAATTCTTATTTACACTTTCCTAGTGATAATGATCCTGAGCATATTTTTGTGTACTTGACGGCCATTTCTATGTCTTCATTAGAGAGATAACTGTTCAAACACTTTTCTATTTTTAATTTGGAGATTTGTTTTTTACTTTAGAATTACAATAGTTCTTTACATATTTTGGACACGGTCCCTTAACAGGTATATGATATACAAATTTTTTTTTTTAATTTTAATTTCAGCCAAGTTTTCTGATGTCTAGGACTCAGAATTCTACCACTGACAATAGTAAACAAGTATGGCGGTCCATAACAAGTGAAGCTGGCTCTTCATCGCTACACGGAGTCGACCAGAACAGGACTTCAGATAATGTGAAAGGGAAGTGCAAGCATATACAGATATGGGCTGGATTCCTGTTGTACTATCCCAATTTTCAATTTACTTAGCAAAAGCTTCAGAAAACTGTCAAGTGTCAAAGTCTGTAGCATGTCGACAAAAATCTGTGAAAGGGTGTAAGTAAATGAATAGTAGATAAAAATGTGCAGTATTAAAAACAAGGATCTGCAGAGGGAGACTGAAGTGCTATAGCAACTGAGCATGAGAAAACTAGCAGATTTGACTGAGGGGAAGTCATAATTGTAACACTTTGCTATTGACAGATGGGGGCCCAGAAGGTAGCTTGGAGTCAAAACAGAGCACCAAACACAGGAATAACTTGTGAAAGAGTAGATGAGATCAAATGCATGTTTATAAAAAGATAATTATTTTAGAAGAGGCTCTAAATAAAGGTTCCTCAGCTGTGAGAGTTCAAAGCAACAATTATTTTCAATCTCTTGATTTTTCTGTCTCTGACATTGATGGTCCAGTTGAGAGCCGCGCCATTTTACTGCTTACTTGAAAAAATATGACAACTTTACTGAAGAAAAGCTAAAACAAAATTTTAAAAATCACTATTACCTATAGATTGGTAGTTGTAATCTCATCACTCTCTCATTCATTCATAAGTGTCTAATGAATGATTTTATGTACCTGGAACTTTGCTAAATATAGACATAGTGCCCTCTAGCAGTTTATAGTTCAGTAGGGGAAGCTATAAATAAAAACATAATTGCATACAGCACATAGAGCAAAACTGCATATTTCCAGTACAACACCACTGCTGTCTGCTGGAGTCTAGAATTGCTGGATGGTGGTAAATCATGGGCGAGTTTGATGAGCTATGATGAAGTTGCAGGAGGGAAGAGAATGTCTACCTTGCAGGTAGAAGGTACATGTCTCCTCACGACATGGTCTCAGCTCTCATGGAAAAAACAAAAACTTGGTTAGGAAGCTGTGTACATATTGAGGGGAAGGGTGGGGAGAAACAGGCTTCATGGTTATTACCACTTCTCTCTCATTTACCATGACATCAAATGGAAAGACCTCAAACCCTGAAGCCAACTGCCTTGGTTTAAATCTTGACTTTGCCCTTTAGCAGATGTGTGACCTTGGGTGAATTGCTAAGGTTCTCTGGGCCTTAATATTCTCATTTGGAAAAAGGAGATGAAAAAAAACACCCGAATTATAAGACAGTTGTGATTTCAATGTGAATAGACACATAAGAGTTTTCAGGACAGGATTTGAAATTATTCGAAGTACTGAAGGATTTGTGTCTTCATTCAGATCGAGCACCTCAACTGAGAGTTTTCTCAATACATTTGTGTGTGGAGGGGTGCCTGATAGGGATGGGGAAGCTGTTCTTTATGGGACTTTATTGCATAAATGGCAAGAAAGCAAATTCACCACCCGTAACCTTAGGAAGAGGGCATCTGTGTTTCCCTGGAGCAATTGCCAAGTGACATTTGGGGAGGAATTGTTTTTTTCTTTCATTTCACCGAAATGTCTTGACAGCATACTCAAGTCTCATGATTGTGTTCTACTTTCTTTATGAAACTTGTGTTTATCTGGAATTATCTTATTTCTTTACCTGTGCATTGTCTCTCCCTGCATGAGAATACATAAAGTCTGTGAGGGTACGTTGGTCCCTGGTTATAGTCCCAGGCTCTGTGAGCATTTGTGTTGCATCGCCCATTGGGGACAAATATTTTCTGAATGAATGAATGCCCAGTTATGTGCTGGTATTGGTGGTGGAAGGCTTCCAAATTCTGTAAGTCATTTTTTTGTTGTTGTTATTCCTGTGACCAAAAGACCTGATAAGAAAAACTGGAGAAGGAAAAGTGTGCTTGGCTCACAGTTTCAGAGGTCTCAGTCCATAGGCAGATGACTCCACAGCTGTGGGCTCAAGGTGAGGCAGAACATCATGGCAGATGAGTGGAACAAAAGAAAGGAGCTTAGGACCTGGAAACAGGAAGCAGAGAGAAGGTTCTGCTCCACCAGGGGCAAAATATGAACAACAAAGATGCACCACAGTGACCTATCTCTTTTAGCCACACCCACCTCCTGTAGTTACCACCCAGTACATTCGTATTAGTGGATTAATGAAATAATTAAGTTAATGTTCTCATAATCCAATAATTTCACCTCTAAACTTTCTGGCATGAGCTCTCACACACATGAGCTTTTGGGGGACACTGCATATCCAAACCCTAACACGTAACTCATTCATTCATTCATTCATCAGTGTTTAAAGAATACTTTTGTGTATCTGAATCTTAGCTAATTGCTGAGGTTAAACTGCCAACCCAGATAGAGTGTCCTCTGGTGTTATGTCCTCCATCCCTTCTGAATGGAAAGAGGATCTGCAAACATGGATCCGCAGATGAACATTTGATTAGGAAGAACCAGCTCGTCCACTCCCTCTTAGTGGAGACAAGCTGTCTCAGTTGCCCAAGAGTTTAGTACCCTAATCTCTGAGCACAATATTGTCTTGTTGTTGTGGTGATGGCTTTTCCTGAATAGACGAATGCAACATCTGGACTCACATAGAGACAAGCTATGTGATACCACAGCGATGTATAACTGAGATGTTTGCATTCTATGTGCATCAGCTCGAATATGCCTCTCCTTCTGTGTGGATGATATGCTCAGTGCCAGTGGCACTTACTAGAAAATTAACTTCACTACTCAACGACTGAGCTCATATTGCAATTCAGATATCCAAGGGCTTTTCTTAGACTTCTCTTCAAAGACAGAAAAAGAGCAAAGAAAACAAAACACGGAGTTTTCTCATGAGATGTCTTTTACACTCTAGATCTTTCAGATGGAACAAAGTTAGAATCTGGCTTTGCCTATTTATTTATTTATTTTATTTAACCACTTTGAAAATTCTATACCACTCAAAACAAGAAAATACTGAAATAATGATGGATTTTAAAAGGCCTTGGACACTGTGTTTAAATTTCCTTTTAGATCATGTTGAAAGGTGTGTGATTAAGTTCTCATTTGGTTGTGCTTAGCAATTGCCCCCAAAATGGAAATTAGGTGATTGATATTGTCCTGAACGCTTCAAATCTAGTTTGGCAAACTTGTGAGAAAGATGCTGCTATCACTTCCACTATGCAGATATGGAAACTGGGTCAAAGATTAAGGACATTTTCTAAGATCTTATAGGTAGTGAGGTGGTTAAGTGGAATTCAGACCTGGATCCATCCGAACATAACATGAGTGTTTTTAATCAATTCATTGATTTAATGGTTTTTTTTCCTGATCATTGGCCTCCATTTCTTATTATAGTGCATCTTTTCTGATATCTCTGGCTGTTCACAGAATATTGTGGAAGTTGGACATTAGACTGCTTGGCTGCAGCTTCGGTAGGAGGATTTGAATGCCCTAGACCTTCCAGAGAGTCCCCTCCTGTCACGTCCTTTCAAAGGCCTCCATGGGGACTCTTACAGGACATGTCTATCCAACCTAAGCTAGTGAGTGTGCAATGATAAGCTTCCTTGTAATATAAATACAAAGGAGCATTTAAATCACATTTTTAGTCATTTTAGGTACATTTTTACTCTGCAAAAATGAGGTCTTTTCTTTCTAACTTCTGCCCCTAGAGCTGTACAGCTTAAAGACATTGTTTTCTTTTGAAACCATGATGAAAAATATGTGTGACTACTCTCTCTTACTTTTTGTCATTACTTGGTACAATCTTTTCTTCTATTGGTAGCTTCCTTGAAAAAATATTTTTTTACGTAAGTGCTTCATCACAGGGAAAAATGAATCTCTTCTTTTGAACAAGAGGGAAAAAGACATCCTATTAAGTTTTACCTTCTGATTGTTAAAAAAAATCTGCCTTGAAAAGGATGGAGACGTTCTTGGACATCTTGGAGACGTGATTGGTGTTAACTACAAAAATTGGAAGACAATGTGAAACTATTGGTAACAAAAACTTCAAAATATTTGCAAACTGGCATTACAACTGCTTGTTCAGTAGCCCAGATGTGAAGGTCTTTGCCATTGTTCAAGCAATCATTGGCAGAGATGCACTGCTATTCTTCACAGAGGATGAGAAGAATGTCATGATTGAATCCTTAAAGACAATGAAATACCTTCACTTCCAAACTGTTTTCTAAGAGCATAAATTCTAGGTCATTTCTAGGTTATGCTAATTTGGGAAGGGGAGGAGGGCTTATTTCAAATGAAATACTTGAGTTCTTATGTGAAGTTCAATAGGCTTCTTTTTTGTCAACCCAGTGACACTTCTGAGTTTCTAACTTGGTAAGTCTCCATAACTGCGAACACTACCTGCATTTTCATTTTTTTTTTTTTTTTAGGTGTCAGGCATTGAATCCAGGGACCCTTAACCACTGAGCCATGTCACCAGTCCTATTTCCATATTTTATTTAGACACAAGACCTCACTAAGTTGCATAGGGCCTCCCTAAGTTGCTGAGGCTGGCATTGAACTTGCAATCCACCTCCCTCAACCTCCCAGAGTTGCTGGGATGACAGGCATGTGCCACTGCACCAGGCTCCCACTCCTTTTTGACAGCAGAGAATTTACCATAAGACACTTTAGGAAACAATTTCCTAATGATATCAAGTTTTTCCTTACACTCAGGCAAGTGGGTAAGAAAGGTCTCTACATAGAGTGTTTCATCTTGACTACTCACTTATTTTTCTTTTTCTTTTTTTTTATATTTTCTAACTGTTATGTCATCAACCCTAACTGAAAAGCATTGACACATAGAAGGCCAGGACACTTGCTATCCAATTTCTTGGGAGAATTTTGTCAACTCTGCCTGATAACTCACATAGCACAACTTTATAGTGATCCCTGAGGGATCTTGCCCGCAGGTTACATTACCAGGAAAAAATGATCTTTAACAACTTCATTATGTGTTCTTAAATTTTTTAAAAAAATTTTTTGTCTCCAAATCATGGTAAAATATTTACCATTCTATTTTCCTCTTAGTGGCTGCTAAGAATTTCCCTCTAGAGGACAGCAAGCAGTGGTGTACCTAAAATAGTTAAAACTTAAAGTCAATCATTTTTAAATAAGCTCTCCTACATAAAAAAAAGAGCAGCAATAGTGAATGACATTTCATATTTTCTGGATGTTGATTTTAGCTTTAAAACAAATAATTATTAGGAACAGCAAGGTTCAGTTTTAAAGATATTTACATTTAGGCATTTATTTGTACACAAACTAAAATTTGTGCTTAACAAATAAAAATATTGTATCTTACGGGTCTTTTGGTTTCACTGTTTTACACTGTTAACACAAATAAAATCTCCAGGAGATTTCCACTACTAGATGATCTCCATTTGTCTTACAGTATTTTGGTATTATACTATAGTTTATTTAAAATCTACTGTTAAATGAGAGGATATCTAAGCTCATACAAACTGAAGAAAAGAACTCTGCCTAAAGTGATGACTTGGAGTTATTTCAAACTGTTACAATATTTTTTTTGTACTGGAAAATGAGACTTGAGTGCTCTGCCACCAAGCTGCATCCCCAGCCCTTTCTATGTTTTATCTATTTCGACACAGGGTCTTGCTATATTGCCAAGGCTGGCCTCAAATATGTAATCCTTCTGCTCAGCTTCCCCAATCCCAGGGATTTGGGCATGGGCAACAACACCCAGTTTACAAACTTATTTTGGAAACAAATGTATGTGTGGAGTTTCATACGATAGATTTAGTACTCTATTAACTAGTTCTTCAAATTAAAGCCACGTGAAATACAATTTTTATTAAAGACAAGCAATAACATGTATGTGTATTACATAACATCTGACATACGTTATTAAAAGACTTGAAGGTAACTGCAGAAAATGCTGGAATTTAGACCCACAAGTAATTTTACGTATCTATAGAAAATGCACACGTATTGATTGTATTCGGGGTGAGCCATCATCAGCATCAATTGCCCACACATACATTTTTTTGCTCAGTATTTCACTGGCCTCAGGGCACTTCTTATATGCATTACATTTATCCAGACTTTATAGCAATTTCATAGTCATACTTTTCTTTGTCCCAAATTGATTACTAACATCATAATAATGTATAAAAATGGCTTAAATCATGTCACTAAGTGCTATGGGTTCAATTTTGTCCACTCAAAGTTCATGTGTTGAAGTCTCACTCCCAGTTGGTCAGAATATGATTGCCTTTGGATATAGTTTTTTTTAATTTTTTTCATTTTTTGGGTACTGGGGATTGAACTCAGGGGCACTCAACCACTGAGCCACATCCCCAGCCCTATTTTATTTTTTATTTAGAGACAGGGGCTCACTGAGTTGCTTAGCACCTTGTTTTTTGAGGCTGGCTTTGAATTCATGATGGTTTTTACAGAGCTAATCAAATTAAAGTGAGGTCATTAGAGTGGACCCTGATCCAATATGACTGGTGCTCTTATTAAGAGATGGAGGTTGGACAGAGGCACAGAAAAAGGAAAGATGTGAAATGCCACAGGAGGCGTCATCTGGCAGCCAAAGAATGACATGGAACAGACTCTTTCCACACAGTCCTCGGAAGAAACCAGCTCTGCCAATACCTTGATCTTGGACTTCTAGCCTTTAGGCTGTGAGACTATAAATTTCTATCACACAGGCCACTGAGTTAGTACTGCGATTGGTCCTCCATGTCCATGGTTCCACATTCACAGATCCAACCACCTGTTCATAGAAACTGTAAGCTTCAGATGGTTAGATCTGTGCTGAACACATGCACACTTCTCATTATTCCCTGAACAAAGCAGTAAAACGTTTTGCAAAATATCACCATTGCACCAGGCATTACAAATAACCTAGAGATGATTTAATGCCTACAGGAGGGTGTATGTAGTTCCTGTTTTGTATGAGAGACTTGAGCGTCTGTGGATTCTGGTGTCCAGGTTGAGTCCTGGAACCCATCCTCTGCAGATGCTGAAGGATGACTGTACTTTGATGGCAGTATTAACAAATGAATACATTAGCCACCAATATGCACACACACAAAATAAAGAAGCCATGTGGGTCATCTAAACAACTCATTTTCAGGTTTAGTGGACCTCTTGTTGTGGTTCTGCAGCATCCTGATGACCTCCGATGGCCTTTCTATCACAGAGTCACTGTGTGTTGGAACACCTGACTCCAACCGTGGCTATCTGACCCTCAGCCCACAACTTGGCCACTGGCATTATTTTTAAAATTACAAATTAGGAAAAGGGCTGTTTGAGAGAATCGGTGTCGTCCCCCTGATTTAAATCTACCCATATCTCCTCCTTTTACTTTAAGAGAAGAATTGAAAACCGAACCCAGTTGCCTCTACTCCAGAGCACACTTCCTTAGTAACTTTTTCAGTAATGCAATCTATTATTACCTCTCCCTCTGCTTCTAAAATACCTCGAACCTCATCCCTACTCTTTCCTTCAATATGTAATAGTACTCTAGCAATTTCTATCTTTAAAACAAAAAAAAAAAAAAAAGAAAAAGAAAAGAAAATGTAAGACTTGTGTTTCCCTTCTTGGGAAAGTAGTGGGGCTTCTACTCACTTTCTTACTGTACACAAATTAACAAGCTGGACCAAAAGGATATGAATTATATCATGGAGGCTCCAAACAGCAGTGAATGGGGACTATGATGCTTCAGAGAAGGGAGGTGAACAGTGAGTCCCACCACTCTCTGGCTTTCTCCCTATGCATGTTTTGTCTTTGTTTCCGTTATTTTTCAAATACTGCATGACAAAACGGAGGCCCCGCAGAGTGGTCGTCCTACTGAGTGAAGGAAACTGTAGAATAGCCTTACCATGGAATTTCACACATAACAGCAAAGGCAATAAGCATTCATACATACTACAGAATGGATGAATTTCAAAAGATAAAATGTTGGAGAGAAGAAAAGAGAAAAAATTATGGATTTTATGATTCCATTTGTGTAAAGATTAAGAACAAGTGAAACTAGTCCATGATGATAGAAGTCAGTATGGCACCTTCCAGAACACCAGTGTGGAAGAGTTGCAATCCCCAGCTCGCTTCATGGAAACAAGCTCTATTTTTATCTGTGGGGTGGTTACTGATCAGTTCAAAAGCTAAGCTGTTACCATATATCACACCTGAGTTTTTAAGCCTCAGTGAAACCAAATGTTAAAAGAAATGAAGAAACAACAGGAAAAAGTCCAATAAATCTGCATCATTATTAATGCTAACTTTATCAATATCTTTTGAAATCACAAACTTCTGTAACAAACAATGTTTGTTTTCAGTTGTCAGTTGATTTTTTATGGAATCAACCTGGCAGTAATACCTACCTTTATCAGGTAATTCCTCTTGCTCAGCTCAGCTCACCTGTGGCTTGCCAGGTCTAGAACATTGTCTTCATTTTTGTCCCCAGTTTATAAGTGATGATTTCGTTATTATTGAAACTGATTTTCCATTGGTTTTTATGGTTCTACTTTATCTTTATTTTTTTCTTGTTTTGCCATCCTTTCTTCCTCAAAGCGACATTGTGGTATTGTCTGCCTTTGTCCATTTCTTAAACTCATGGTTCTCAGCACAGGCTACATATTTAAATCGCACTATGGGGGCCGCATAGCAATGCAACAAGGCTGGTGCCTAGATCCATCTTCGAAAGGTATATCAGGATTACTTGAAGAAGAATCTGATTTTTAATTAAAAATCTTCCAGGTTATTTTAATGAGAATCTTGATTTTAAAACTACAGTCTTTTGTATTTGTATTGCCAAGAAGTTTTGTCCCCTAAAGTCTTATTTTCCAATAATGAATGATCACCGGGTGTAATCTTAACCTTGCCCATTGTATTAGTAAGGATAGGCTAAGTTCAGCTGTAATGACAATCAAGTCCTATATTTCAATAGTTTAACACATGGAGATCTGTGCCTGGCTAATATAAAGTCTTCTTTCATCCACTGACCCTCCAAAGTTGCTTTCTTCCAGCAGCATCTCCCAAATCCAAGCTGCTCGCATTTTGTGGTGATCCCACGAAGAACACTGCTGCAGAAGAGAGGAGAGCTGGACGACCTTCTGCTGGATGTTAATGCTTCAATAAGGAGGTGTCCCACATCACTTCCAGTCATAGCTGGTTCATCTGAAGTAGTTGCAGGGCCCTTCTTAGACGAAGAGTTAGAGAATGAGCAGGAGACGGCTCAGAATAGAGAAGTTGTAGAAGTTTCTATCCTACATTTTTAATAGTCTCTCCCAAATGAGTGTATGTAGTACAAATCAGTAAGTCCTTTACTATTCCCTCTTTTTCGATACTTCTTTCTGTCCCTTGGGACATGCTGTTCCCTCAAGTCCTCAGTTCTATTCTCAATACATTGTCAGGAGCAAAATAATTTCCTCCTTTCTGTAGCATGCAAATGTAGAAGTCAGTTTACTGTATTAAAATCCATAGGAGAATCTCTTTCTCATTTGAGGAATGCCTAGGTCAGGAATATAAATTCTCTTTCTATTATTGTTGTACACATCAATAGAATTTGCTATTAAATGATGCTAGTTGCCTTTTATTTTTCTTTGGAGAGTACTTGCTTCCCCTATCAATTTAATGTGTTTTCTTAAATTTCAGAAATTACTTGAGACTTACTTATTTTAGAAATGACCATAATGGAAAGGTCCCAGAAAGTTGTGGCATGATTTTGGAGCTAGAAGAGGGGTTGAATTTGGGATTTCATCTATTAGTATTTGTCTGTCACATGTGGTTCACAGCATTACCAGAGCCAGCAGCATGAGGACCATGCTTATGGAATACATCAACCACACCTTCCTCCCTCCCTGAGTCCCAGGATGGAGGAATGTAGCCCATCCTACTTGTCAGATAGGAAGGACTACGTGTGCTTCCTCCCAACCTAATGTAAATAGCATTTAGTAACATGGATACATTACAATGTAGAATACCTGTATACCTGAATAACAAGTGTGAGAATGAACCATACTCAAGGACAGCTAGGTATCAGAAAACAGACAAGTGTTTTTCCTGTTGTTATTGTTGTTGTTGTTATTATTATTATTATTATTTACCTTCTAAAATTTATCTTTGCATTTCTGGCATGTTGTGTCCCAGAATGGAAGTCCCAGACTCTAATTCCTATCCAATCTCTAATATCCTGCATCATTCCTTCTTTCCTGATTTTTTTCTGTTTCTAGTGATTGATTTTTACTAAAAATGCTGTCCGCATCTCAAAACATAAAACTTTAAGACATATTATCATATATCTGTCATCATTTCACAGGTTATAAATATAATGTAAATATTCCATAAAATATTGAATTTCTTTCTCACTTTCTCTCTCTCTCTTACACACACACACACACACACACACACACACACCACACACATACACACACACAAACTTTCTCAATTCAAGAAACTTTGAGAAGCTTTTGGACAAGATTAAGGGGTCCATGAGGTGTTACCTTTAAAATCAATGTGAATCTGGATGTTCTTCATATAATTCTACCAAATCCTATGTCATAACAGAATTACACGCAGACACAGATATGAGAATCCAGCCATCTTTCATGAAGCCAAACATTAAGCACATTTATGCAAATATAGAACAATGCTACTCATCTCACTATTTTGGTTTTGAAACACATAGTTATTTTTCAAATTTTATTTGTGTGAATGTATTATGGGAATCACTATTATTTTAAATGAAATTAATACATGATTTATAAAGTCAGTTTTAATTTCTAATATTTCAAATATCAAGTGATATAATCCACAACAGCTCTTTGGAGTCTTCAATAATTTCTAAGAATCTAAAAGCAGCATTGAAACAAAAATGAGAATTTCTCATGTTGAGAACAGAGGTAGAGAATTCCAGCTCTGGTTCATTGTAATATACATTTTTCTTATTAAAAAAATATTACAGCTTTGCAGAAAACCATGATATACATGCACAGACTGAGTGCAGTCTGAGGCTGTGGACTTCAAGCCCCAGACTTTTTGATGTGCACAAAGTGGCATTGTCTCCAGGCTGTCTCAAGACATACCTGCATGTGGTGGAGGATGTGAGAAGACACAGAGAGGCAGTGAGGAAACATGGGCTGAACCCAGCATGGGTCAAGGTGGGTGTGCTTCTTCTCCCCCGTGGGCTTCACCCTTCCACGAACCTCAAGTTGTCTTGCACAGCTGTCTCCAAAGTTCGAGGAAGAACCCAGGGAAGGGTGAGAAAAGAAGGCAAAAGATGGCCCCCACTTTGCTTGGGCTTCCAGTGGGCATCCAGGTACTGGTGGATAGCTTATCTCTTGAGTGGGAAGATGGGCAGCTATAAAATAAAATAAGAGGGGTAGGAAGAGAGAAGGGAAGCATCTTCCAAGGAGGAGAAAATAACTACAAATGGAGCTTTCGGACCAAAAGCCTATATTTTTGAATGGATTATTTATTTGAAGACATATACACTGCTCTTTTATATATGCTTAATTTAGCAGAGAAGATTCATGAAGTTTGTCACTTGCCTTTTGTACACAGACAGATCTATAACTGGACTCCTTCTCCTAAGTGTTTCTTTTATACACTCTTCTTAAAGGCACTTACCCATTTCAACTAATTAAATTATCCATTTTACCTATCACCTGCCCACATTTTTCCTGACAACATAAAGCTGTCTTCTCTGAATACGTTTATCTTCTTTTAAATCTTTGCCTTGACCATCACTCTCCCTACAAATTCATCTCATTTCTTTATTTTCACTTTCAAATATTTCCCCAAATTCCAATATAATAATGTAGACATGTATGAATAGAAGACTGAATTCTAAGCTACAGGACTAATATCTGCAGCTCTCCAGTTATTTGATCTTGAATATTCTCTCCACCTTTCTGTGACTCAAGTATTTGATTTGCAAAATTATTTTAATAATATACAATTTTTCATATCTCATAGAATGTCTGAGGGGATAAAAGATTAGAGAGTATATAAAACTATTTTAGATAAAAGCAATGTACTGGTAAATAGGCCCCATGCATAATATTGTCATTATACTCCATTACTCAGACATTGTGTTCTGACCTCTGTGCTGTCATTTATTCTCCTCAAGCTATATTTCCCTTGTTTGCACAAGCAAAACCTTCATTTATTAACTCAATAGCTTTTAGTGAATTATGATTGTAGATATAAAGAAATAGAACTTCATGGCTCTTTTTATCATGGAGAACCTACAAACTATTTCTAAGATAAAAATACATGCTGTATATATCAGCAAGGACAGGTTAGGATCTGCTGCAGTAATAAATAACCTCAAGTCTCAGTGGCCTAACCTTATGCTCTAGTTAATCTCTAAAGACAACCAATAACTATTCCTCCTCTCTCTGTATGTCCATGATGAGCCTCCCAAGAAGGTGTAGAAACTTGCTTTGACTCTAGACTGGCCTTGTGAGTAGCTTTATTTAATAATATGTGAAGGTTCCAAACTTCATTATTATGAGGACTGGCATTTTTCTCTCTTGGAACATGGCCACCATCCTATAAGGAAATTGTGTAGAATGTCCCTGGAGGATGAGCCCATGTGAAGGAAGGAGACCATGTGGAAGAGGAAGACCATATGGGGAGAGACGGATTGTGTGGAAGAGAACTGAAGCACCCGCCCCAACCACAGTGAGCCAGGGTGAGATCAGCAGACCTTCCCAGCAAACTCCCAGGTCCATGAGAAACTATGAATTGCTGCTGTTTTGAGCTATATCATTTCAGCCTGTCATTTTTTTGTTGTGCAGCAATTAAATACACATAGTATAAAAGATTCTTGTTACTGATGATACATGTTCAACTTGGGTTGGCAGGAAAGTTCTACTCCACTGTCACATGGGCACCCAGGTTAACAAGAATGCCACCATGGTATAGGTACCGGTTATGTAATACTGGCCTCCTTGGTCACTGCAGCAGAAGGAGAGAATAATGAAATGTGCTTATGCACTGAAAATGACCCCTAACACTTCTCCCCATGCCATGCTAAATGTGGTAATGTGACTCCAAATAACTGCAAAGGGGAAAAACCGTGTATTCCACTCTGGTGTCTTGAAAGGAAAGGACAATCCAATGCATGTGAGCACGAGAATCACAGTGTTGTTCACAGTGTTAGGATAAACACAAATGTGTCCTACCTGGGTTATCAAGGAAGCCTCTTAGTTTAGCTCACAGTGCAGCTTTGGGTGAAGGGATAAAAAGCAGTAGGAGACAAAGGCAGAAAGTGAGGACTTTCCAGTGAAAGGGACAGTGCATTCTGCAGTATGCAGAGAGGTATGATAAGGCAAGGCATATTCCAAAAATAACAGAGTGCCAGTGGGTGCAGTGTAAGTTGAATATGTGGAGAACAGGGTACACAGGTAAGTGTATGTCGTATTTTAAAGGACCTCACATAAGAGTGCAATAAGTCCTACTTTGCAAACAATAGAAACTCCCTTGGAAGATTTAAAAAGAGGAGTAATGGGGACATACAGATTTTAAAGAAGAAATCACACAAGTGGAAAAGGGGTTGGAATGAGGGAAGTAGATGGCAGGAAATTATGAATATATTGCAATAGTTTAGGTGAAACATAATAGAGAAGGGATATGAAAGGCAGATTAAAAAGGTAATTCTAGAAGAGAATTGGTAAGCATGAGTGACCCCTGATAGATGTTATATTGAAAATAAATGAGAGGGAGGAGCCAGAAGGAGTCACTGGATTTGTTGCTTAGGATACACTTTGAGAACATGGGGCATGTATCAGGTTTGGGATGAGAAAGGAGAACAGGACGCAGAGTGCCACTCTCACACGTGAGGCTCAAGATGCCAGTGGGGAGCCCAGATGAAAGGTGACACAAAGGTGAGCAGATAACCTTGAAGTCAGAATGTCAGGGAAGCAGCTCAGAGGAAAAATCATTCAGAAAGGGGACAACATGGTCCAGAAAGAAGCCATCAGAAAGTGGAGAATCCTGTGCTCAGTGGTAGCCAGAGGAAGGGCAACCGGAGGGAGTCCCCCTGGGGTTGTCCTGAGTTCACAGAGTTTGAACCAGCATATTAATCAAAGGCATGATTACAACGATTGCTGTTGATAGTGGCCTTCCTTCTCATTTACTACACATATTAGTTTGTTATTCTCAATAAAAGATAAATTCCCCAAAAATAAAATCTCAGATTTATGTTTCATCCACTTTTGAAAATTTTATAGTTGAGCCAGGCATGGTGGCGCACAACTATAATTTCAGCACCTTGGGAGGCCAGGAGGATCGTGAGTTCAAAGCCAACCTCAGCAACTTAGTGAGACCCTGTCTTTAAATAAAATATTAAAAGGGCTGGGGATGTGCCTCAGTGGTTAAGAGCCCCTGGGTTCAATCCCCAGGACCAAAGAAAAGAAAAAAAATTATAATTGAGAATAATGCCTTTTTAAAAAAATGTGCATCTTAAAAAAATATACTAAGATCTATATTGCAGGAGTTAGGAGGTTTCAATCCATTAAAATTATTTGTAAAAATAGATGAAAAATAATATTCTCATTCTCCTTAGCATCTAATATAGATGTCTCCCTGAATTAGATTTCTGAATTTAGTGACTAAGTAATTCAGTCCAAAGTAGGAAATGATGCTTTCCTTCAATGTTTTCATTGATATCAAGTTGAAGGTTATGCGGTGGCTGAGCACATTACCAACTGCCCAGAACAGTTCCTTCCTCTTTCCTCTGTTGGACGGATGGGGTTTACCCAACTCTGCTTGAGGCCTGTGGTTATTTTGATGTCCCCTGTCCAATGCCATTAGACAGGAAAATGTGCACTTGAGCCAAGCCACACAAGTGTGTGTCCTGACATTAACTTTAATGTGCACCTGGGTTTCAAAAAAGGAAAAACAAAAGCCCAAATTCCTTTCTTTTTCTTTTGGGATTCAGTCCTAACACCATTTTGTTTAAATTTCATAGGTTTAAGTTTCATCAAAGTAGAATTTGTTTATGTAAAATTACATACCAGATGTTCACTGCCATGGAAGTCATGGAGTATTTTATTGCCAATGTGACCCTTGTGGATTTCACAATTATAATCCAAAGCCAGGTTGTTAAGATAAGGTTTCAACCATAGACCATGCAGAAATTTGGTAATATGGGGCCTATGGTTTCAAAGAAAGATTTACCTTTTTTTTTTTTTTATACTATGTCTCCTTCAGATTTAAAGCATGTAAAATTGAAGTTTGAAGAAGTGCAAATTACTGGTGAGATTTCATATTTTTAAATGTATTTTGATGCCTCTTGTTAGCCTGGCACATACTGTTTGAGCCTTAAACTAGACTTTTCTTCTTCTGTAGCTGTGATTGTCAGTTTCTCTGCACAGCAACCACACCTGCAGGATTTTTTAAAACTCAAATTGCTGGATCCCACCCCTAAGCTTCTGTTTCATACCTGTGAAACTGCATTTCTGGCAAGTTCCCAGATGATGCTATTGTTAGCGTCCAAAGGTCATATCTTAAGAACTTATTCATGCCTGACTAAACATCTGTTCAAACCAAAGATAACCAGTAAGACCAATGGCCTAATGTATTAGTTAATTTGCTGCTGCTATAACAAAGCACCCAAAGCTGTATAATTTATAAAGTGATTTATTCAGCTCACAGTTTTGAGGTTGAAAGTCTAAACAACACCAATCAGGTTCTATCAAGATTCACTTGATGCCAGACATGGTGGCAAATGCCTGTAATCTCAGTGGCTCAGGAGGCTGAGGCAGGAGGATCAGGAGTTCAAAGCCAGCCTCAATAACAAAGAGGTACTAAGCAACTCAATGAGACCCTGTCTCTAAAAAAAATACAAAATAGGGCTGGGGATGTGGCTTAGTGGTTGAGTTCCCGAGACAATCCTTAATAACCACCCCCCAAACCACAGCAAAAAAAAAAAAAAAAAAAAGATCTCCCTGATCCCCTAACGATGTCACAAATGACATAGGTTATCAGGACAGAAAAATGTGTGAGAGGGAGCAATCACATGGCAAGACAGGAAATCCAGGGACCAAAGAGGGGCCAGTTGCTTTTTTTTGTAGCAACTTGCTCTTGGGAGAACTAAAAGGGGTGCCATGGGAACTACATAGATGCTTTCTTAGGATAGCATTTTCAATGACCTAATTAACTTCCGCTAGGCTCCACCTTTGAAAGTTTCACTCCCTCAACATGGTCACACTGGGGACCACACTTTGAGTACGTGAAGCCTTGAGAGAACGCCATCGCACCTGTGGTCTGGTGTGAACAGATGAACTGGTACCACTAACTGTTTCTTCTCAAGAATTCAAACCAATACCAGTGATTGACTGAGACGGAAACAGGAGGGGAGTGGCAAGGGAGAGTGTTTGAGCAGTCTAAATATCCAGACCAGGGCACCTGAAACTTTATTTTGCATCAGAGCTATCTGAAAGGTCTTAAAATGCTGAGCAGAGAGCTACCCTTAGGCAAATAAATGGAATGAGGGTGCATAATAAATAAATAGCAGAAGAATGTTTCAGAGAAATCCAAAATATGCCAACACCTACCTGTGTTCTCCAAATGGGCAACACAGGCATCAACTGGGAACATATTCAACAGGTAAATCATCAGGATTAACTAGACTTTGAGGGCAGGGCTACCTAACAAGCTTCCAAGAGGACACTGATGCATGCTGAATTTTGAGGATCTATGAGTAGAGCATAGCTGTATGGTTATAGCAGCTCTGACTCCAACAGAAAAAAGATCTGTTATTTATGAGGGTCACTGCTATTATTTCCTCTTCTTTTTAATTTTCTATCAACATTACAATTTTGTGAATAAACTCTTTTCATTGAAGATGGCTAGAGGATTTGCCACTCTATGCAATCAACTCTGTTAACTTAAATTTACCAGGAAATTATAGCCCAAAAGAGAGTTTGTCTTAAATATGTTTTCAGTTGCTATAATTGAATACCCTAGGCTGGACAACTTATGAATGATAGAAGTTGGTTTATTCCCAGGGGGTAATTCTTTTCTAATTGGTACCAAAATTTGGTATAGTTATCATTGGCCTTTTCTATATGTTTAGATCAGAGATATTCCACTGTGGTTTACTGGTTTGGTGATTTAGTTGTTTTCTATCACTATAACAAAATACTTGGTACAAGGAAATTGACAAATTGACAAAGAATACAGGTTCTGGAGACTGAGAATTCCAAGAGCATGGTGCTGATACCAGTTGAAGACTTTCATGCTGCATATCAACATGGTGGAGGGTATCACATAACAAGATGGAGTAAGCAGGTTACTTTGGACTCTCTTCACCTTAAACAAACACTAATGCCATGGTGTAGACTCCACACTCAGTACCTCATCTAATCCTAACTACTTCCCAAAGACCACACCTCCAAATCCCATGAACATATGAATTTGGGGATTAAATTTCCACTACATGAAGCTTTGGAGGAGACATTCAAGTTATAACTGGGGTGATGGTTTGAAGAATATTTATCAGCTTTAAACAATCCACATCCCTGGACCAGTGGTTCTAAATCCTGGTTGTACCCAAAAGGTATGTGAGGAACTTTCAATAATTTTGATAGCAAGGATATACCACTGACATACTCAGATTCTTTAGGGGTGGAGCCCAGGCCCCATAGTTTTCCCAGGTGACTTCAATGCATAGATAGCTAAGCTTGAGATGTACTCCCTGAGCCCCAGGTAAGCAACATTCCAAGCTATTGTTTCTGTAACCATGATCAGTTGTTTTAAAGGTATTATGGGATATTGGAGAGAGTCATAGTGCCTGTAGAAGATTAGTTGTTCTCACTGAACACATTTAGAGGAAATGAAGGAGGTATTACTATCCCCACCAGAGGAAACTGAAGTTTAGAGCAACCACAGTGCTGGGAAACTTAGAACCAAGACGTCAGAAGAAATCATCCCAGGGTCAAATGAGGTATGCTATAAAATAAGGCAGTTTTCTTCACTGAAAGTGGACAAGCAATGTGTGGATGGCCATCTGCACAGATGTTGTCAAAGGAATTCCTGAGGGAGCAGGAGTTGGGACCAGATGACGCCTTTGGTCTGAATCTGAGATTCTCTAACATTTTTGCTGTTAACCATTTTGTTCTTTCAGAAAATCAGAAAGTTAAGCTAGGATTAAAATCATTCATCTTCCAGAATCAACCAGCCTTGAAAAATTATTCACAAATCTATTTGTATTTTATCTGAATTCCACTATTTTATATAAACCTCTTTACACATTTCTAATCAAGATTTGGAAAATATCCATGATGAGTCTTGTCAATATGCTTTCTCAATATTTAATACTAAAATATCATGGCAACTCAATGAAAGCAATGGTAAATTAATATTAAAAAATTACAACTCCATTCCAAATTCTTCCATGAAATCCAGAATCCTATATCCAACAGTCTATATTTCTCTTTCACTGGAATTAAAAGGCATGGCCACTATAAACTGTAAGCCTTATTTTCTGTGGTCCATTGTTGCTCAGTGAATTTCCACGCCTTCCCTCCCTCTTTCTCCATACCCATAACTCCACCCAAACTTCCCGAGGAACAGTGGCTTTCCCTGATGTCAATGCTATTGACTGGGCTTGCGCATGCGTCTTCATTTGGCCAATATTACATGGCAGGAGTGAGCGGGGATCAGGGCATGGGGCATTTTTGCTTCTTTATCCAAGGGCTTCTTTCTGTCTTTCATTTCAAGGAAGGATATGCTCTAATCCCTTGCTATCATTTCAGCACAGCCCAAGAAAAAACTGTGGGACAAACCTGTCCCAACTGATCCCAGAAGTTACTTTTTGTACATTGCTATTTTCTGGTTGGTTTCTTTTGCATAAGAATAATACAGTTCTCATACGAATAGGAAAAGAAGAGATCAAACTATCCCTATTTGCTGATGACATGATTCTCTATCTAGAAGATCCTAAGAATTCCACCAGAAAACTTCTGGATCTCATTAATGAATTCAGCAAAGTAGCAGGATATAAAATTAATGCTCATAAATCTAATGCATTTTTATTCGTAAGTGATGCATCCTCTGAGAGAGAAATTAGGAAAACTACCCCATTCACATTAACCTCAAAAAAAATAAAATACTTGGGAATCAATCTAACAAAAGATGTGAAAGACCTCTACACTGAGAACTACAGAACACTAAAGAAAGAAGTTAAAGAGCATCTGAGAAGATGGAAAGATCTTCCATGTTCTTGGATAGGCAGAATTAATATTGTCAAAATGGCCATACTTCCAAAAATGCTATACAAATTTAAAGCAATTCCAATTAAAATCCCAATGACGGACCTCATAGAAATAGA
>JAJEJO010000907.1:147714-150214 GCA_020662805.1 Glaucomys volans
AAAAAAAAAAAAAAGAAACCTTAGAATATATTCTAAAAATCATTCCATATCAGTATACAGAAATCTCTTCCTTCTCTTTGTATATCAACATAGTCCTCTTCTGTGTAATAGATACAATATTTTCCAACTACATTAACTAATACAAAGTTATTTGGGCTTGTTGGAAGTTTGCTGTTTCTTAAATTTTTATTCCTTCCATACACACTGGTCAGAATAGGCTTTTTGTTTTACTATGGTTGTTTTGCTAAGTAATATTTTTCTAAAACAGTTATCTTTCTGTTTAGGTTTTTGAATAAATTTGAATAGATTTTTAAAAATTAAATTTGTAGACAGCTTCTTTTATCATGTTTTTGAATTTTCATTTGTTTAACATATGATTTCCTCCTGGATGTTTCTGTTGTATTTCACACATTTGTGCTTCCTTCCTTTGTGTGGATGATCGTAGCTAGTTATTTGGCTGACTGACGGAACTTTGAAAGAACCTATATTTGATTTTCCTCATTACCTCCACTACATCTCCTACGACTTGTCAGTTGTTGCTTTTGTGTCTTTTACTTCTTGCTGCTTTCCGTTGGTTTGCTTTGTTCTTTTCCTCACTTTTTGAGTTGGAAATTCATTCCATTTATCATCAATCTATTGTTATAAATATTCAACACTGTGGATTTTTCTCTGAATACTTCATTCCACAAACTCTAATTTGAAATAGAATATTTTTATTATCATTATATTCTAGTTGATCCTTAGTTTTTATTTACTTAATATTTCTTCTTTGATCCCAAAATTACTTAACAATGAGTTTATTTTATTTTTCTTTAGTTAGATTCCAGGTAGATAGATCTGGAAAGACAAAGACAAATGGCCAACGTCTATTTTAAGACTATATTAAAACCATCAATCTATATGCTGAAATAAAAAGACTATTAATTTTATCTTATTATTTTGCAAATCAAATAAAATTATTTTCTTATAGTTTTTCACTTTCAACTTGTTTCAGCTTGTTTCAAAATGCTGTGTATTAAAGCCATCGTCCTCTCTGGCATTTGTACAAGAACAGAGATCTGGAATTCCCAAGTCACATAAATTATAAAACTTAAGGAATTTTTCAAGATATTTGACTATTTTCACCAAGTTGGAAAAAATAAAACCAAAATATAGTTCCTGGAACATAGTAGGAATTCAATAACTGTGGTTTCTTTCCCCTAAACTTCTAGGAAGTTGGACATTCCCAATACCAGTAAAAAGATCATCAGTTGCTTCCACAGCTTGAAGTTGCAGAGGTTGATAAGCTTCATTTACATTAGTAAAAGACTAAATAGACATTGCTTGATTTAAACTTCGCAAAACAGTAAGAAGATATTTTGATGAAAATGCACATGGACGTGATCAAGAATGCAAGGAGTATTAAAACCTGGGGGGCCACAGAAGAGGTAAAAAGGAAGGAGAAAGAAGTGGAAAAGGCAAACAACGCTTGAGAACTTAATCGGACACTCGGTTCAGAACTGTGTCTGATTCATTTTACGTGTTTATTTATGTATCTATTTATAGTACTAGGAATTGAACCCAGCGGTGCTTAACCACTGAGTGACATTCCCAGTCCTTTTTATATTTTATTTTTTAATTTGAGACAGGGTCTCACCAAGTTGCTTAGGGCCTCACTAAGTTGCTGAGGCTGGCTTGGAACTTGGGATCCTCCCACCTCTGCCTCCCAAGCCTCTGGGATTACAGCTGTGCACGACCACACCCTACCTGTGTCTGATTTAAATGAAGGAATGGTGCCCAGCTCACATTTAGCCACCATTGCATGCTCACTAATAGCAGTGCTACTCACACAGTAATCTAAACATAGGAAACTAACCAGGGATCAAAACATGGATAGTGGGTTACCCCTAGATAGAGTCCATTCCTCTAGGGTCCTCTTATTTATCACTATAAACTACCAGACACAACACAACCAACCCACAAAAGAAGACTGAGAAATGGGGAAAGAATTTGAACTTCCTAGGAATCTCGAGATTTGAGGGTGATGCATAGCAAGTTCCCTGGGTTTCTTTATCATTTCCACATATCCTGGGTGGGGATATGTAGAAGCTGCCAATCAGAACTGCCTGCAGGTAAACAGAAAAAAAATTAGTCCTATGAAAGTCTGTTGCCACTTGCTGAAGGACAAGAAGAGGGTGATTTACCAGTGGAAAACCTTTGTGGCAATCCCTGTCATCTGTCCCAGTTGAACACCAACAGGAAACTTCACCCCAGTGTCCCCAAGCAGGTGATGCTTTGATTCTGGGTCCAGGAGGTGTGGGCAGGTTCACAACCACTCAACGGCAAGGAGACTTCACCAGGTGGTATTAGGCAGGACTGGTTCTAAGTAGAACTAGAACCTCCGGACTTGAGTATCCCTGTATTTTCTTTCATGTCACCCATTTTCTAATAATTCATTTAAAACCAAAAAAGTATAAAGAGGAGAATTTGGGGAGAAGCCATGGAAGGAAAAGAGATATTG
>JAJEJO010000907.1:152714-204123 GCA_020662805.1 Glaucomys volans
AACTACAAGTATGTTTACAATTACTTGGCATCATCTTGTACTTGAACTTAAAAATAATGTTTGGAAAGAGCTATTGAGAAACTATTTTTTCTATCATATCTGATGTTTACAGCCTCTTTCCTGATTATTGAAACACTACCTTCTGAATTTAAAATGTTGTAAATAAGAATGATGATTTAATTTTAAGTACTACTTAAAATGTAATTCAAGACTGATGAAAATGCTGGCCACAAGGTGACAGTTTACTAATCCCGATGCATACTTCAAGGTGAATGTCTTACAAATGAATATCAGATTTCCAGGTGTTTTATTTCTTGGGTAATTCATCAGACCTGCCGTAAAGAAACACAAAATAAAAGCAAATGCTAACATCATTGTAATGGATGCAGTTAAATTTTCAAAAGCAATAAAATGTTTTCAAAGACACACTGCAAACTCACTGACTTTTCCATCATTTAAAAAAAAAAAATCGTATGTAAAATGTTTCTGGTTCCCACCCCTCCAAGACCAGAATTACTTAAACGTTGATGGTGCCACTTGTTGCTCAGTGATTAGTCTCCTTAATGTAAGAGCCATGCGAATGGGTGAATAGAAATGAAGTGTCTGAAAAAATTATGATTTGGGTCTCATTGTGAAAATGAAAAAATGTGACAATCACAGCACTCCACATTTTGCATCACATAATAGTTTTTAGGAAAAAAAAAACGTTACAGGGTCCACCTCTGGGAAGATTACATACATTCACAAGGTGCAGATGATCCCTGAAGGAGACCAAGGCGCTGAAAAATGCCCATTTCCCCATAGAATTGGTCACTCACTCAAAAGTTTTTTTTTTTTTTTAAGATTAGAAATCCATTCTTAATTTTAGAATATAATTATTCTGACTCCAGAATTCTTATTATATTCCTGTCATTCTCCCTTTCCTTTTTCTTTCTTTTATTTATTTTTTATGCCTTTCTCCCTCTCTCTCTCTCTGTCTCTGTCTCTGTCTCTCTTTTACCCAGTGTATTTCTGACTTAAAAATTCTAAAAAGAGAAATGACAGGAAACAGCGATCCCCCTTTTATTCAACACACAGGCCATGGAGCTGGTTGCTCCCCTCTGTTACCTGCTTCTTGCCTTTTGATATTAGTTCAAGGTCTTGTAGGCCTCAGCAAATTGTGGTAGTAGAACTACTCCAAGTTTAGTTGTGGACAGAGCAACAGGTTAATGCACGGCTGCTGGGATGAGACATAATATAAACAGAATTTATGGAGGACATCTTGCAGCTAGGAGCTGGAGATAGGATATATAATTAGACAGCAGCATTTCTATTTAAAAAAAAAAAAAACTATTTTCATCTGAAGAGTAGTTCCATGGAGAAGTGCTCTTGATGTATGTTAGGCAAATAGGAAAAAAGCTTCAATCTGCAACCAATAACAGCACTTATTAGCTATTTAATCTAAGTAACGCCAAAATATAGGGTTTCTGATAAGCCCCCAAGTGACCCCTGGTTTAGGGAAAAAAATGCTCTGAAAAGAAGATCTTGGAGCTGTCCATCAATTTCCGAGACACACAGAAATCCCGGGCAGTGAGGCAATGTACTCTCGGTCTTCATGCATAATACATACCAAATAGGTGAAGTAGTATGTAAAGTGAATTTTAATTGGTTATAATTGTCGTTTCATTTAGTAAAGCATTGTCTGGAGACCAAGATATCAATTAGCACTCTATGGACTCTGTTACTTATGAAAATATGCATATAAAGAGTCGATGTGCTCAAGCAGTAGATATACTTTAATTAAGAAAATGGTACAATAATTTAAAGACCTTTAAAGTATCAATTAATTGCTATTGAGGTAGGGTTTGAGTACCAACTTGGTAAAGTCAAAATCTCAGTATCTGATTTAAATGAACAAAGAAAAATGTTTTAATTTTTCTTCCTGATTTTTTTCTCAAAGCATTTATTTGATATGCTCTAAGAAAAATTGCAAGGTTAAAAAAAACACATAAAATAGAGATGTCTGATAATGGTGAAATTTTTTCTTCTTTAATTGTAAGCCTTGATATGTATGCATCTTGTGAAAACAGAGAAAAAACATTAAGTCAAGAGTCCCCCAAGAAGATTTCTTTCATATGTCCTTCATTTCCTTAGAATTAATGGACGTTGGGGCATCAATAAGGTAGAAAAAAAAGATGATTGATGTATTTCGTTTTATTATTAAATTGTTGGTAACCAAGGCAGCTTTTCTTTTTTCCGTGGGGATGAAGAGGGACCTGTCCCTTTTTAACCACTTGCTCAGAGTGACTTTTATACCCAATATCAGTGAGAAGAGAGGATGAATGTCACCTCTCCTCTCTTCCTCCTCCTGCCGATGCCTACTCCCTCCTTTGATTGACAGCTACTAATAACCTTCCCGCCCTAAGTGCCATGGAGACACTTTATTAGGACAAACAGCCAAGGAAATCTAGGAATGGAGCCAAGTCTGCAGTGAGTTATTATCGGGCTTGTATTTATCTCAGCTTTGTAATTTTTTTCAGTGATATGCAAATCCTGAAATAGATCTTCTGCTGTTGAAGGACAGGTCCCTCTGTTAATTGATCCACTGAGATTCACTCTACCCTCTTTCAGCTCTCAGCCAGGGAAACGTGCTACATGAAAGGGGTTCAGAGCTCTACACGGGACACAGAAATTCTCCCCCAAGAAGAACTTCCACAACGAAAATGAATTTTTCCTTCAGAAAAACAGGTTCTCTCTCAATAGAATCTGCCCAGCAGATCAAACTGATTTGTTTATTTGTTTATTAGTTGCGTAGGAAATGCTCTTTCAAATTATAACCAAATGTGATTTCAGATGGGATTTACATTTTCTCTTGAAACCCACTGAGCTCACATATATTGTAAATATATTAAAACTAATTCAGCGAGAACCAACATTTATTTTTTCATGAGAAAAGAAATAGAAAGAAGCTCATGAAGTAGAAAATTTGGTTTCCCTCGGAGCAACTCCTTTGTAATTTATAAAAACAGGTGTACACTCCCAGGTTTTTCTACTCGGAGAACAGTTGTTCTTTGCTATTTTTCTCTTCGAAATCATTTGGTATGTGTCTGCACCTATGTGCCCACCTCAACAAGTTTACTGGTAGCACATCAACGACAATGATAATAATAGTAATACCTCTTTCTTGTCCTCAGAGTTTTGGGCACTTAAAGTGTTGATGTGCATTTGAAAGCAGTATTGGAATGCAGACAAACAAAAATCATGAACTAAATAGCTAAATATTGATTAGTATTCTGCACAGAGTGTGTGTGTCATTGAAGTAGAATGGACAAGAAGCCAGCAAGAATTGATGCTGCAACTAAGCTCCACACCAGTATTCTCCTTTTCAAATCCAGTGTCCTTTGTAGGTTATTAATAATAATGATGATAGTCTCTTTTAGGAAGTTCATGTTCTCCAAGGGCATGAAATATCAGAGTGTGGGAATTGCTTTATACATATTTTCATACTACCTACTAGCATGACACATTGTAATACAGTAATTTTTCCTACAGAGTGGTCAAGTAAGTTTGAGGAACAGGCTACCTATTTAGAGATTCATAGAGCACATTTCATATTAAAAATGCTTTGAGAAGTCTATCAAGGATATTGCAAACCAATGTCTACATGCCTCTCCCTCTTACCAAGTATTACCAATTAACACTTAAACCCATAATTTGCAGATTCAATAAATTCTGTACTTTAACATTTAGATATTGTTATTAACAAAGGAAGCAATAGGCATGATCTGGAAATGTAATTGGTTATTTAACAGCTTCTTCTCTTCCTCACTGTGGCCCAAGACAAAAAATAAAACAAAACAGAACAAAACCCAGGGAGACTTCGTTTCTGTTGGCTGAGGGTACATGTCCTGGCTGCATCTCCCACTCTGCAGGAATGAGCCCCTCTCAATATCCCCCAGAGCTGACTTGGTCATGGTGGTGACAGAATGCTTTTGTCTGCCAAGACATTTTGGATTGTTACATCTTGAAGGTTTGTTTTCATCGACTTTCCATTGTTCTAACATCAACTGACATATTGAACTTATAAAAAGGAAAGGTCTATTTTGGCTTAGAGTTTAGATATTTGAGTCCAGGATCAGTTGACCCTGTGGCTTTGGAAGAAATGACACATCATGGTAGAAGCGCCTGGCAGAGTGAAACCACTCAGCTCATCACCAGGAAGCAACAGAGTGAAAGTCAAAGGGGTTGGAGCCCCACTATTCCCTTCAGGGGCATGCCTCCAGTGACCTCAAGTCCTCTTCTCACTAGGCCCCTTCTCTTCAAGACCCCACCACTTCCAGTAGTACCATGCTGGAGACCAAGACGAACATGTGAATATTTGGGGACACTTAAGATTCAAACTACAGCAGATGACACAGCATCTAGCGAGCAGAGATGCAGGAGGCTGCTGTGCACCTGGCAATACCCAGCACAGCTCCCCACTGAGGAGAACGCATCAGGCACAGTGTCATAATGGTGAGTCTGAAAAACGGGAGATGGAACTTTCTGTCCTAGAGTTCCATCTCGCGAGGTCTCTGAGGAAGGGTTCTGTATCCACGTTTTTGGAAAGTCTCTCTGATTTGGGGGCAGCTTCCCTCCAAGCCCTCCTTCCGGTGCTACTCCAAGGCCCAGGTGAAGCAGTTGGAATTTTGTCTAAAACTCAGTCTGGAGCTGAGGAGGCTCGGGTGAGACTGGATGAAAGTTGAATGTGCCCTTTCTTTCAGGAAAAACATGTGCTATTCCGTATATTAAGAAAATTTATGTTTTCTCTTTCCTGTAAAAACACATGTTTTAATATTCACTAACTGTATCATTTTTCAATAAAATTTAAACACACACATACACACACACACACACACACATACACATATAGAACTCTTACTGAATCACAAATGAACACAGGAAAATGCTGTCTCTATACAGAAATCATAGCCTACGTTCCTACCCTGGACATAGTTTACATCTCCATTCAAAAAAAGTCATTGGACTGTCCAGTAAACTCCTCAGCCCTCAAATTTATTATTCATTCATTATTCCATTCATTTTCACAAATACTGATTTTGATAAGACCCATTCTACTGTAACATGATTGTCATATTCCCGAGAAACTGCAAGTTACAGAGCTGTTTCAATAGCATTTTTAAAGACTCTCAGTAATAATATTTAAGAAGAAATTAAAACAATAAAAGTGTTTCTATAGCTATCAGGATAACTATCAGGACATTCCTTTAATATCCAAATATCACTCAGAAAATCCAATATTTAACATGTGCAGTTTTAACTTCAGTATAATGTTTTCCTAAAATCACCATGCTTATCAATAACAAGGATCTTTATAATATTCTCCTCTATGTTATAATCCATTCTTATAATAAGGGAAATTGAAATCCCCTAATTAGAGCAACATTAAGAGTCAAGTGAACTATTTTCAGATTTCTGCTGGCTCCCAAAAGGAATTAAGCAATGTGACCTACACAATGTAGACTTTGAATCTAAAGAGCTGACCAAATATCATCTACATTCCATAAAGAAAGTATGAACCAAAAGAGAAATGTCCTTATGATGGGAGTTCTAGGAAAATGTGGCCCAGGTGCTCTAGAATATTCATCTTGTTTTCAACATTCAGTAGATAATAAAACAACTTCATTCTTTTTGAGGGGCACCAGGAATTGAACTTAGGGGCACTCAACCACTAAGCTATATTCCCAAACCTATTGTGTGTGTGTGTGTGTGTGTGTGTGTGTGTGTGTGTGTTTCATTTAGAGACAGGGTCTCACTGAGTGGCTTAGCACCTCGCTTTTGCCAAGGCTGGCTTTGAACTTGAGATCCTCCTGCCTCAGCCTCCTGAGCTGCTGGGATTAAAGGCATGTACCACCACTTCTGACAACAAATTCATTCTTAAGAATATTCTATCACTGAGTCAGATGTGACAGTGAATGCCTGTAATCCCAACAACTCAGCAGGCTCAGGTAGGAGCGTTGCAATTTCGAGGCCTGTCAGAAAACATCAGTGAGGTCCTAAGAACCTTGGTGAGACCTTGACTCAAAAACCAAATAAAAATAAAAATAAATTAAAAGACCTGGGGACGTAGCTCAGTGGTAAAGAACCCTGGGTTCCATTCCAAGTATATAAAAGAAAATTATGTTACTGATCTCAAACAGGGAAAATAGAACTTGAGATACATTGTTAGCTAGAAGTTGACATGTTCTGTACTTCTATTCCAAGTGAATTTCTACTGTGTTCCAGATACTGCAATATACCTAATGGAGTTTTCACGAACAAAAACATTCTCCATGTATTTATCACCTTAAAATAGTATTTTTTTTTTAATCCTCTGGACTGAGTAGGATTGAAACTTTGTTCTAGTATTACAAGTTCTGTTAGTGGGAAGTTATTTACCCTTGAAAAACTTGAATATTGATGAGAATACACTGAATAAACTCATGATCTGGCCTATGTGGGTTTTTGTAATCATAGAGAATGAGTCTAAATTTGTGAAGATGTTGTCTGAGCACAATCAGAAGATCAAACTATTCCCAGACTTTATACGTGACAGGTGGAGGTTATGGCAAAAGAAACCATCCTTAATCAGAAACTTTCCAAACATAACAGAGAGTTGACTTCGCTGAATTGCAAACTGGCCCATCACCTGCAGTAACTAAACTGGGGAAACACTCTTATAACTCCGAGCAGGAGGCAAAAAGCATGCTTGTCTGTATTTGGGCCCATTACTCATTACTAAGTTCTGGTGTTTGCAAATGATGATACAGCGTTAATGAATGTTTCCTGATCACCATTTATCTCAAGATGGAAAGACAAGCAGGAACACCACCTCATTTCCTTACAGAAGCTCCTGCCTCTTAACAACTGGGAGTTTCTCTGTCTCAAGGGAGTAGCCTCTAGGATGTCTGAGGTTATTCTGTGTATAAGGCAAAACACAAAGTAAGAAAAACGGTATGATCTGAGAGGGAGAAACAAGCTAGTGGCCATTGCCTTTTAGTAGGTAGCAAAATGGATCATTTGAGATCAGCTTTAGGGAGGACAAAATTTCTGAACGGTAGAATTGGGATAGGGAAAAATCTAACGTTTTTTAAAAAGCAGTAATTTCCCCATTCGAAGAATTGTAAAAATGAGATATTCCTCAAGAAATAAAAGAATGTGGCTGAGAAATTTTAAACTGAATACACAAGGAAAAGTTAGCCATTACCCTGACTCAATATTACACTGAAGAACAAACACAAGCATGGAATGATAGCCATGTGTATACATACAGCTACAAAGTCAAGTTGTCAGTTCTCTCTCTATTATAGCAAAGAAGCTGATCTTTAGATTAGATAGCATGTAGAGCTTAAAATAAGAAACAATGAGTACAAATCCTCAAGAATGACTACATTAGGATATTATTTAATTAAGAATTATTGCCAAAGCAATTTTATTGCTAGGCTCAAAGAATACAATGTGAAAGACCACTGAGATTGAACTAGACCCCAACATTCTGAAACAAAGAAGTCTTCTGTCCTAAAGCTGCACAGAGTGCAACCAAAGTCATCACTCACGAACTTTTGCTTCATTATCCCCAAACTACTTCATATGTTTATAATATACATGTGCATATTATGTTGTATATATATGCATGTATACTATATATATGAGAAGTGTATGAATTTGTATATATTGTGTATATATTTGTGTGTATACACATATATATACTTTTAAATATAAATATATCATATACATATATATATACTTTTTAGAAGGAGATATATTGATATATTTCTTGACATATTTTTCTGAGAATAAAGATTTTCAGATATATATGCCTAATACAATTTCTAAAAAATTAGGCATTAGGAAGAATTATGCGTTAGGGAAACAAATTAATTATAATATTGCTATTTTATTACCACTGCCTGGGCTTTTGCAAAGGAGCATCCCATGGCTATTCCCGTGCACTGGACCACCTTCTGCTTATGACTTAAACCCACCTAGATGTGTGTTCACACAAGTCACCAGAAATGCACCAGCTATAGTTGTTAGTGTGGTATATGTCCAATAATTTAATGATGATTGCATTATCCTTAATCAATTTATTTCATAGTTGTGTTATTCAGAATCTGATAGCAATCGCATGATCAGGTTATATCAAATCCCAAAATAGAAAACGTAGGATTGAACCATGAAATTGTTTTGCACAAAATACCAAGTTTGAGTGATGGTGGAAGACTGTCACTTGATTTACAAACCATCTCACCCAAACCAGTGCCTTCACCATCCTGAATGCCACCAGTGCTGCAGGCATTCATTAATGCAAACATAATTCATAACAATATAGCTTTTTTTTTTTTTTTGGTACTGGGGATTGAACCCAGAGGCACCTAATCACTGAGTTACATCCCCAGCCCTTTTTAATTAATTAATTAATTAATTAATTAATTAATTTTAATTTAGAGACTGGGTCTTACTAAGTTGCTTATGGCTTCCCTAAGTTGCTGAGGCTGGCTTTGAACTCCCAATCCTGCTGCCTCAGCCTCCCAGGCCACTGGGGATTACAGGCATGTGTCATTGCACACAGTTACTACGGCTGTTTTTGCATTGAACCTCCCTCAGCTGCATAGTGCTAACTGACCAAGGCTTTACTCCCTTGGGGCTCAAATGTGATATCCTTGGCTTGGGTCAAGGGCTCCTCTTGCTCTCCTTCCTCGACCTGACTCCTTTACGTCATTTCTCACATTCTCACTACTGCCCTCTCCCACGTTACCTTCAAACTGCTGTAAACTTTCTACATGCTTTATTCTCCTAACCCACATCCATTCCACTTCTCATTCATCATGTGTGCCTAAGCGTAAAGGGTCATCTCCAAGATATCTTTGCTATGTCCTTCTATCTCCAGGATGCCTGCTCTCCTGGCTATACACTGACCTCCTCCCTCCACTGAGCAGCCACGCTATCCACCAGCTCCCGCTCACCTACTTCTATCCATTTGGGCCACAGAAAGCCCAGCCTTATCTCGTCGTTTTTATATCCTTTTGCCTCCTCCAGTGTCTGACCCCAAAAAGTGTCCCAATAAATTGTGAACAAGTAAACCAATAGATGGGTTTGCTCTCCTTTCTCCCCAAGTATTACAGCACTAGAGATTTTCAGGGGCTTGCACTTTAGTTTTGTGTTAAACTGTGTTTTCTGAACTGAAACATGGGTTATCATGCTGAGAGAAATTGACTGAATATTTTCTTAGATAGTCTGAGCAGCACTTAACCTCAGGACAATTACCTGATAAATAAATAAATGAATAAATAGATAAATAAATAAATAAAAACACATATATTATTTACAAATGTATGTATACATATTATTCTCTGACGATGGATATACATGCATATATCAAAAAATAAATCGGTTTTATGTTTATATAAAATATGATTATATATAATCACATGATTGATTTAAATAAATTTCACATTGAATCCTAACAAAGCTGATGGGGATCAGAACTTTTACTTCTATTTCAGGACAGATGCACACTGAGGAGAACGGACCCAAGAACGGGAGCAGGGAGGGTTCGCTGGCTTGCATGCCTGTGTGTGTTTGAACAGGTATGGAAGAGGGAACTGTGAAGGGGGTCAGAGCAGGTGGGAAGCCTGACAAGGTGACAGGAGATACTGAAAATGTAAACACCAGGAAAATGTTAACCAATGCAAGTGGCAGCCTGATTTTCACAGAATCTGGAGTGGGCTTCAACAACCTTCCAAGTGTCAAAGATGTCAGAAGAGCCTGGCAGGGTGGTGCAGGCCTGTAATCCCAGCAGCCTGGGAGACTGAGGCAGGAGGATCTCGAGTTCAAAACCAGCCTCAGCAAGGTCAAGTGCTAAGCAACTCAGTGAGACCCTGTCTCTAAATAAAATAGAAAATAGGGCTGGGGATGTGGCTCAGTGGTCAAGAGTCCCTGAATTCAATCCCCAGTAACAAGAAAGGAAAAAAAACAAAACAAAACAAAAAAAACCATGCCAGAAGACCTGGAGAACTTGTAGTGAACAGCCACCCTACTGGGGTCTAAGACCAAAGCAAGAATCAACAGGTGGGAAGGAATGGGGAAGAGAAGAGCTGGTTTGGTAGAAGACTGGCTTCCAATGGGTTGTGTTGCACACTTTACTGAGAAAACTATTTTGAGCATGTATTCCCAAAATACGTGTGTTTACTTCGTTTGAAAACATATGTATGTACCACCATTACAAACTGTAGTCAGCAGTCCCCTCCCGCCCTCTGCAGGGGATTTGATCACAGCCTGCAATGCATCCCTGAAACCAGGATGTTATCAAACCCAATACAATTTTTTTTTCCTGTACATACATATCTATGACAAAGTTTTATTTAAAAATCAGGAACAGTAAGAGCTTAACAATATTAGTTAACAATGAAATAGAACAATTATAAAAGACTATAATAGCCTTTATTTAAAACTTGAGCATCACTTCCTTCTGTATTACAGTTCATATTTTGGGGCCAAATTTGATTAAGCTAAAAGAAACTGTGAAAAGTGAAGCTTCCGTAGGAGTAGACTACTATACTTAACTCACAAAGATAGAAATATGAAAGGGTGAGATAAACTGTCTCAAAGAATCTCATCATGGGTTACTCACTGATAAAGAGACAAAGGAATATAGTATATATGCACAATGGAGTTTTATTCAGCCATGAAGAAGAATGAAATTTTGTCTTTTGCAGAAAAATGGATAGAACGTGAGAACATTATGTTAAGCAAAATAAATCAAACTGTGAAAGTCTTAGGTCATATATTTTCTCTCACATGTGGAAGCTATAGAGGAAAAAGAAAAGGAAAGATAGTGAGGAGGGAGGTGGGTCTCGTGAAAATCAATCAGTAGAGGAAAGGGATGAAGGGGAGGGGGGGTGGGAGGGAGAGGGGAGGTCCTGGGAGTGATACTGGCCACGTTATATTATTATATTGTGTGTGTGCATGAATAGGTAACAACAAATTCTTCCATTCTATACAACCATGATGCATCAATAAAAATATGGAGAAAAAATAAAAGTAAAAAAGGGAAAAGATCATTTTCATAATGAAAATATCTGATGGACACCACCTTAAGGAGATGCTCAAATTAAGTGACGTTGATTAAGCACAGGACAAACTGCCATCATTTCTTGTAATGAGATACACTGAGGACAACCATTCACCACCTCTGTAATATGCCTGCCAGAAATGATTGCCTACCTCAAATCACAGCAAATGAAAGGGATCCAGATCGTAAAAGAACTGAAACTATTCCTATTTGTGTATGACATGATCTTATGTATGGCAAAACTTTTAATGCTCAAAAACCTGTTATAACTGATTGATGAACAATTTCAACAAAGGTGCATGACATATTATGTATATATAAATTATTTCTCATATTCCAGCAATGAATATTGAAAATAAAATTAAGAAATCAATTTTATTTACAATAGCACCAAAAATTAAAATCCTTACAAAAATTAAATTATTAAATTAAAAGAAGCAAAGAAGTGAAAAGAAGTGAAAACTTACACATTGATAACCAAAAAAAAATCTTTATTAAAAGTAACTTAAAAAGACCTAGTAAATGGAAAGACATTGCATGTTCATGGCTTAGAAAACTCAGTTTTGTTAAAATGTCAATCATACCTACCAATTCCAAAATGTTTATAAGCCCTTTCAAAATCCCAGCTTTTTTTTTTTTTTTTTGGTAGAAATTGATCAGCTAGGCTTAAAATTCCTTTTGAAATGCAAATGACTCACAATGCTGAGAGCAGTCTGATAAATAAAATAAAATAAAATAAAAGCAAAACTGAAGAACTCACATTTCCTGATTTCAAAATGTACTCCAAAACTGCAGCAAGCAGAACAGTCTGATAATGGCACAAAGAGAGTTATATAGACCAAATGGCAGAATTCAGAGTGCACATTTAAGTAATAATAATTTAAAAAGCACATTGATAGACTGCTGATTTTGACAAGAGTATCAAGGCAATTTAAAAGGGAAAGAGTACCTTTTTCAACCACTAGTCCTGAGACAAGCTGGTACCTACGTGAGAAAAAAAAAAAGAAAACAAAAAATGTTGGATCCCTGCTTCATACCACATACAAAATAACAACAAAATCAATAAAGTAACTAAATCCAAAGGCTAAAACTAAAAAATATTTTAGAAGAAAACAGGTGTATGTCTGTATGACCTTAATTTCTTAGATATAACATTAAAAGCATAAGCAACATAATTTATATAACTGATATCTTTTTTTGTCCAAAAAAAAAAAAAAAAAAACACCCTCCAGCACTCCAAACTTTTTCCCATGCAAATTACAGAGAGATAAGGAGAGGAAAAGGACCAGGGGGCAGGAGAAGGAAAGGAGGCAGGTAGTGCTGAGGAGTGTTATTTGCCAAATTATATTTTTTCATATTGTGCATGTATGAATCCATAACAACAAATCCCATCATTATGTATAACTACAATGCACCAATAAAAAATGTGGGGAAAAAACACTTTGTTAAGTAAAAATATCATACACAAAAGGACTCATATTGTATCACTTCACATATATATGAAGTAACTAAATAGTCAAATCTGTGGAGACAGAAGGTGGATCAGTGATAATCAAGGGCCAGGGATTGGTAGGAATGACTGATAACATGAATGGTGGGTTTTGGTTTTTTTTTTTTTTTTTTTTTTTGTTTTTGGGGTTTTTTTTTTTTTGAGATGATTAAAATGTTCTAAAGTTAAATAGTGAGACATTTGACACATCTATTAAAAGTCACTGCATGGTATACTTTTAAAGGCTTAATTTTATACTATGCAAATTTGGGGTGGGAGATACCAGGAATTGAACTCAGGGGCACTCAACCACTGAGTCACATCCCCAGCCCTATTTTGTATTTTATTTAGAGACAGGGTCTCACTGAGTTGCTTAGTATCTCCCTGTTGCTGAGGCTGGCTTTGAACTCGGGTTCCTCCTGACTCAGCTTCCCAAGCTACTGGGATTACAGGCATGCACCACCATGCCCAGCTGGTATGCAAATTTTATTTTAAGAAAAAAAAGTTGAGGGTCTTTATGCAAAACAAATAGCCTCTTCTCTTAAACTTATCATGAAAGACAAAAGAGAAAAATAAAAAGAGGGAAAGTGCTTCGGTTTTGGAAAGAGTATGTGCATTCTATCAGATTTAAATGCAAAGTATGATTTTTTGATCAAAGTTGCATGAGAAGAAAAAATAGAAAAGACAATTGTGCTTTTTGATAATAGAAGTGACCATCACGATAGTTGGGACTGTATAATGGATATTAATATTTATTGATGTCAATTCCTGAGTATAACTCTTATATAATGATTGTATTGAAAATATTCTTTGGAGATACACAGTTAAGTATTCAGAACTTTGGTACTTTGATGGCTGCAATTCTCAAAGGATTTATCAACAATAATTTTAAAAAATGACATATATGGAGATAAGGTAAATGTAGGAAAACATTAAGAGATGGTGAAACGAGGTAAAGGTGCGGAGTCTTCCTTTTAGTATAGTTGCGATTATTTTGCTTTGAGTTTAAAACTTTTCAAATTAAACATCTGAAAAAAAAGCAATAAAATTGAATACAAATAGATATTTTACTATCCTTGCCATACTTCTATGCATTCATGCTTTGTAGAAAACTATGCCTAGTACAGATTTTTAGTTTCTAGGGTCTAGTGTCTGTATATTAAATCTGTATTGCGAAGTCTTAAAACTTTTGAAAGTTTTAATACACACCTCAGTCACTTCCAAATTCTCAATTTCTCCAGCTATGTGCTGTTCCTCTCAAAATGTGACATGCACTTTGGATAAAGAACAAGTTAAGACTTCTGTTACTTGAGAAGTAACCATTAAATATTATTAACAACTTTGATTGGGCATGAAGTGTGTGGAAAATTAAGAACATTCTTAGTTGACCAATATAATCGGCGCTGGGTTTCTTCTTCACAGCAGGTACTGAGTACTCCTGGTCCCTGGAGCATGATACATGAAGCTCCTTGAGTCTTCACAACACAGCAGTTCCACCCTGGTACATCTGCATAACCTCTACCTGGAGGTGCCACATGCTCTAATGGGGATATGGGATATGGAAAATTGATGCTCCCTTTGAGAAATGCCTTTCTCTTACCTGTGCAGATGAACCATCCCACTGGACATAGTAATATTGCACAAAAATTGAAGAATATTCTAACAGAAGAAAATGAACCATCTTCTCCACTTACATACAAAGCCTCTTAAGAGATTATGTGTTTTCTTCAATATCAAGTGCAATAAAATGAAAAGAAACACTGTGCATTGTATTTTACGTGCTATTTTATATAAGAAATTAGAAATTATTTCCAATTCCTAGGACAAAACAAACAAAACCAAAACCAAAGCAAAAAACAAAAAGGGAGTAAACTATTACCAGGCATCATACCTGGAAATAATAATCTCATTATGTAATTGTCCTGCCAATGTGTCTCTGGGCTACGCTCTGCAGGGAGGGTGCATAAGGCGAAATGGAAACCCTGCTCGGTATGAGGAAGGTTCCAAACCCAGAGGGCACTTTTCATTCTAAGGCACATTTCAGAGTGTGTCCTATATTGAAGACATGCTCAGCACTTCAAGGTGATAAGGAAAAATAAGGTCCGAATCACTACCTAAGCCACAAAAACTGCAATACAATAATATGAAGGTAACACTACTTTGTCTATAAAGGAAAAATAAAATCATCATTGTGAAGGAGAGTGACCCTTTTAACAGACCTAGCTAAAGTTCAAGGTTCTTAGGATTTGCTTCTAGTAGTTTTCAAGCTCCAGGGCCAAGTGGAACCCGCATGGGCTTCTTCATGCCACTGTTCTTCTTGGGACAGAAGCAGTGTGCACTTGGGCCTCTCTCCCTGGCCTGGTGCTGCCTCCAGCTTCTCCACCAGACTCACAGAAACCGCTCTGGAGTGTCTCTTGTGTAGTTACAACCACTGAAGTTTGCATCTGAGAGCAAGAGTGATCCTGAGTAGAACACACCCCGATGGAACTCCATGAGCACCAAAGGCATTTTCAACTATGCAGCCCATGGGAGGTCATATTCAAAGGATTCCCCAGAAGTTCAAGTTGGCACACGCATTGAAAAGACTGAAGAACTGAATTTTTAGATGTAAATTTGTGGTTGTTTGAAAACATAATTTACCTTCAAATTTAAAAAAAAAAATCCTGTATTTCTTATATTATTTCATGATGAGTCCACCAAATACAAGTGACTACTTATATTGTTTATGCCACTTTCATTCTTCTGGAAACTTCAATACTTCGAACTTTAATACAAATGGTTTAGTTAAAATTTCTAAATCGCCATAGCCTATTCTTAGTCTATTTCTTTAATGTTTATTGGTAGATTATTTATTTATTGATTCATTTATTTATTTGCCAGGTTTTTACCATAGACATTCTGATTTAATTCCTGTATTTGTGACCTGGGCATTGAGAGACTTTTAAAAGCCCTATCAGATGATTCTAATCTTCAAGAGCATTTAGAATGAACTAGATTAGAAAGCAGTAATGTTTTAATACTTCATGTATGATTTTGCTTACTGCAGTTATCTGGAAATATACAACAAAGTAGTTAGGATGAAAAGTTTTTTGTCTCTACATTTTATATAATATGTAAATATATGAAACATTGCAGGCATATATTAATTATATTTGTACACACACACACACACAGAAAGAGAGAGAGAGAAAGAAAGAATAAGTAAGAAAGAGAAGATAAACCCAATGGGAAAAACCCAGATAAAAGAAGCTTGTACTATTCTAACACATTCTCTTTAAGTGTGAGATTATATCAAAGTAAAAATGTATCTAAAATAATCCAAGCATCCAGTTGCTCAGGGGATATTGGACACTCCTTGACATTTTCCTTTCACTATCTAGCAATATATTTTTTTCTTTGGTTTTCATTTTGCTGTCTTAGTATAAACAAGTTTATACTTGCCTTTGTAGAACAGAGACTTCAAAATACTTTCCCAAGTTGCCATGGACTCCTAAGTGCTATGTGTATAAATTATGCCCTTTTACACATCTTATATTTTATATCACTTTATGGTTTTAAAGGAAACTTCATAACAATTTTTTCATTTAATGCTTTCAAAAATCTGATAAAATGGTTATGTTATTTTGTGCACACTTTGAAAAAGAGAAAGCTGAGAGTCATCCTCAACAATTATCATTTTTAGAGTTGGTGAGTTCTGAAGAAACAGACATCTGGTTACCCATGACTATTGACTGTGAGTGAGATTTCAGTGTGAATGAAGTTCGCTACCTATCTTATAGATCATTGTGCTCATCTCCTATGACTGCTGGACAATATCACTGCACTTTAAATGAATGAACACAAGACAAATCAGCTTTTTTTTTTCTAGGGATCAAACTCAGGACCTCATGTGTGCTAGGCAAGTGCTCTACCACTGAGCTATAGCTCCAGGTCCAAATCTGTTATGCTACAGTTCTAGAGGTAGGATTGTAAAACGGGCCAGCAGAATAAAATTCTTGAAGGCTAAAGGGGAGAATCTGTTTTTCTTTTTCTTTTCTTTTCCTTTTAAAATTATGAGGAGCCGTTTTGAGTGATCCAAGTAATCATCCATCTCAAGATACTTAACTAAAGGACAACTGCAAGTCTACTTTTTAGTATAAAGAAACATTCAGAGGATATAGGAATTCAGACACGGACCTACTTTTTGTGCCTCTTATTTATTTTATTATTAATGAGAATTTGAGACAACGCTTATGTGGAAAAAGAATACTAAAAGAATAAAAAGAAGAAGAAAATGTAAAACAGATGAAACAAAGATAATGTAATAATGCAGAAACAGAAGAGAATTTCAAATCCATTTCTCTAAAATTAGTATATTCATAAAATTAGAGTATTTAGGGTGAAATTTTGTTCATTAAGACTGATTAGTATGAAAATTAAAAGATCATAGGAAAAAGTTTATCCTAATCAAGAAAATAATAACTGGAATGAAAAACTGAAAATTAAGATTAGAATATAACTAAAGGATATTTCTTAAAGTGGAAAAAAATCAAAAGGTGTTTAAAGTTGAAAAGATAGTAAAATTAGAAAGTAATTGATGTACTACAACATTTAATTACAGGAGATTTTAAGCAAATTAAGAAAAGCGGGATACCATAACTAAAGAAAAAAATAGGAAGAATTCCAGGAACAAAGGGCATGAAACTCAAGATTCAACATTTTTAGGATGGAGATCAACAACCCTGATCAATTTTCAGAATACAGAATGTGAAGACAATAATCCAAAAAAATCTAAACAGAGTGTATAAGTCTATTAGAAATGTTTGGAACCAGAATAGCTTTAGATTTCTCAAGTGATAATGTATGCTTCCAGAAAAAGTCAAAAACTTTAAATTTTTTGAAATAGGAAGACTTATTTCTGGAACTTTTTACCCCAAAAGTAAAACAAAGGTGCTATGGTTGGAATGATGGCGTCCCCTACAAAGTTCATGTTAAAATGTGGTGCACAAAGTAAAATAAGAAAGAGGTATGGCCTCTCGAAGGTTTTCATCCCAAGGGCTCTTTCCTCTAGAACGGGACTGTCACTCTTATGAAAAGGCTTGAGGTGTCCTGGTAGGTGGTGCACACCTATAATCCCAGGAACTCGGGAGGTTGAGACACTAGTTCAAAGCCAGCCTCATCAATTTATCAAGGCCCTAAGCAACTCAGTGAGATACTGTCTCTAAACAAAATTTTTAAAAAGAGCTGGTGATGTGGCTAGTGGTTAACCATCCCCTGGGTTCAAACCTCAGTACAAAAAGAAAAAGAAAAAGGCTTGAGAGAATGGCATCTTTCTCCTCTGTTCTGCCAGATAAGCAACACATGCACCATTTTGGAAACAGAGATCAGCCTTCATCAAACGGCTCTGTCTTAATTTTGGACTTCCCAGTCTCCAAAACCAGGAGAAATAGTTCTCTATATATTAGCTATCCTAAGGCATTCTTGTACAGCAGCTCAAATATAGTAAGACAAAAGGTAATGATTGCATAAACATTGTTATGATGTGCAAACATATTTTAATAATAGGAATAACTTGATCTCAGAGAATTTTAGGAATTTTTTTGGGGGGGTCTGGCTAATGAGAGAATAAGTGTAGAAATTCCAGAATTCAGGAAACTAAGTCTTAACACTACAAAATATTAAACACACACATGCGCGCACACACACACACACACACACACCATGAAATGAGAGGTGCACAGCAAATTTGTGGAGCATTCATAACAATCAACATGGGACAAACTCTGCCATGGGAGATAACTCTCAGGAGGGAGCAAAGGGAAAATTTGGATTTTTACCAAATTCACAGGTGATGCTGATACTTATGGTTTGCAGAGTGCACTGCGACAGCCACTCTTCCAGGAAGTCAGTCAGTTCCGTGGCCCAGGGCTTTTTGCTGACTACATCAACCCACTTGCAAAAGTCAAGCTATAAGGGCCATGGAATTGACAGCCATTCATATGGAGGGAGTCACTGGATCAATGGCCCTCACATTTTTGCCCTTAGGTAGCATAGCTGTGAACCTCCAGATGGGTACCTCACTCAATAATGAATTCCTTATTGACTTCTTACTCTTTTTTTCCTCAATTCATTGACTAAATTATTTTCTATTTTGTTTTTTACTTTTTTGGAACTGAAGACTGAACTGAGGACCTTGCTCATGCTAAGCACATGGTCTACCACTGAGTTATACGCCTAGCCTACTTCATCAGTGTCTTTGTTTCTAGAAATAACCTGTTAAATAAGCAACCTGCACTTAAATGACTCAGATTGAGCTTCTGGAAGAATCCAAAGCATAATAGTGAGTGCTCAAGAAAAATTAGTTTAATTAAGTGAATACAAAAACAATTTAAAATATTAAGCTTCACAGTAGTCCATTAAAATGCTTTTATACAGGCCTCTGTTTGCTTTTTTTTTTTTTTTAATGCACTGCTGTTCCAATGGTTTATCTACTGCCCAAGAATGAGCAGTAAAGTAACATTAGAACTTTAAATCCTATCTACCAGGTCTGCTATTTAAAATGATTTTTAAAATCACATGTTAGTCATTGTGATTCATTTTCTTCTATTTGAAAATTAATTACCCATTGTCTCATTGAAATTATGGGGAAGAGTAAAAGCAGATTGCTGGAATTTGTGTATGAGCTAGGACATTGTTGATAGGCTCAAAACTGCCACAAAAACCTAAGAAAGAAATTTAAATTATTTTTACTGATGCAGACTTTCAAGGGGTACATTTCTGCACACTAAGCTGGGAACAAGGACATCTGTCAAACAGGAAGTGCTTTTAAAAGCTGAGACATGAGAATAATGCTCGTCAGTTTTCCTTGGTGGACAAAGTGAGAGTGAAAGGTTCAGATCCTTAAAGCAAAGAAAAAGAAGTGCTTTTCAAAGCCTGGGTGATACTGCAGGTGACAGGGACCCCACTGCCTGAGGGCGCCTCCGTGGGCCGCTGCCATATTCCTCCCACAAATACTGGTGAAAGGGTGGTTTTATCCTCAGGCAAAGCTTCCTGGATTCAGTGAAACCCCTCTCGAACATCAGATGGCATGTCACAGAGCTGCACACTGTCTTCTTGCAGGGCTTATAATGAGTTTTCCTCACTGCTATTACCTGAGCCCCAAAATGCACATTAAAGGACACTGTCAATTAACATTTGGATCAAAACGTGACCTACATTACTCTTGACATAGTTTTGCAGAGACAGTCCTGCAGAGTCCAAATGTCTACTCAGATATTTCAACACTCTGTTACTAAGAAGGTATAATGTTCAATTAAGAGGAGGTTATCCCTTTGGACCCACAAAAACATACGATTCTGTATATTACTATTAGCTATGTGATACCACTTAATAAATTGGCTGTTTCCTTGGAGCTATGCTCATATGCTCTCAAACAGACAGAGATTCAGGAAACCTGCACTCCATTCCTTCAACTTTAACACTTTTTCAGCTAGACCACCTGGCCAAATCCTGCTCCCTCTTCCAACCCTGCATTTTTCATCATAAAAAGAAGAAATTCTATTGCCTGAGTTTCAAGGCCAGTTCCAAATGGGACTTCATAAAAGAAAGGCTCAAAACAGTTTGAGAGAAAGATTGGAGTTTATCAAATGATAAAAAGATAAAGTAAAACTAGTAAAAATATAACTGCACATAAATGCATTTTTTTAAAAAGCCGACATGACTCACACTTTATTTTTCATTTTAGTGGAACTGAGTATCTTCTTTTCTCTCCTCTCAAGAGGATCAGCCCTATGGCACATGTGTAAAAGGGACTGGGACAGGCTTTCCAATTCCTGTTCTGACTGCAAACAGCTTAGAAGTTGTTACTTTTGCAACAAGAAACAAAACAAAACAAACTTAAAAATCAATGACATTTCTTAGACTCATCAGAAAAACGAGAGTAAACCCCATATTTGTAGAGACAGATAGATGAATCCAGAAATCAAGGATTAGAGTCAATACCTGCTTACTTATGAACATAGCCATTGGTCCTAACCTAACAGGAACTTGTGGCTGATAATTCTTAGAAATTGCTAGATGCTGTATGTGGACTTCTATGGCAATGAGTCTTCAGGGGTCACAGGATCAGGGCAAGCACACACTTTCGTAAGACTTAATCTTAAGGAGGCCCATTGGGTTATTTTGGTAAAGATGCATGCAAAATCCCTTCATGCTCTAGATGAGGGAGGGTAAAAATATCATTATGAAATGCATTTACTCCCAGGGCCTTCCAGAAAACAGATTATGCCAGGGCCTTATCCCAGCTGATGCCAGCCCCTTCTAGAGTTTCAATGTCATCTAAAGGGACGATGGGGAACTTAAAATGGTGAAGAGCACAAGAGATTTAATCAAAAATTACAGACACTCCTTCTCCTAGCACCAGCACTCATCCATACAGGCACAAAGAACTGTAAAAACAGAGACTCCATCCAAGGAGGAGATCTCAGGGAAGCCCTAAGACAACTAGGGAGTCCAGGGCACTAGAGAAATCTGAAGGTTCTGGCACCTATAGCTAGAGCAAACTTTAAACACAGCCTACCTTCTAGTCAGATTAACATAAAATCTCACAGTAAAGGCTATTTACTTCGGTTCCTAACACTTGACACGTGTTCAGAAAACAACAACAAAATACCAACAAGAGAAGAAGAAACTTAATTTGAAGAGACAAAATACTCATCAGAATATGATTAAAAGACAACAGAGATTTTGGATTATTTCACAAGGGATTGAAGTATGACTAATAGGTTCAAATGAAAAACATGTAAAAAGAGATGTGAAACGGAAGCAGAGAGAAAGAAACAATCAAAGAAATTCAAGAAATAAAAGTCACTAACAGACATGAAGAATGCTTTAACTCATTCATCAAGAGACTGGATGTAATCAGGGAAAAAAAAAATCAGTAAGCTTGAGGATATGCCAATACACTTCCCAAACTGAATTTCCTTTTATTTTTATTTCTTTTCTTTTTTTTTTTTTTTTTTTTCGGTACCAGGATTGAACCCAGGGGCATGTAACCACAGAGGCACATCCTAGCACTTTTTATTTTTTATTTTGAGACAAGGTCATGCTAAGTTGCTTAGGGCCTCATTAAATTGCTGAGGTTGGTCTCCAAGTTCCAATCCTCCTGCAACTGAGCCTCCTGAGCCACTGGGATTACAGGCGAGTGCCACCAGGCCTGGCCCAAGCTGAATTTCAAAGGAAAAATAATTAACAGCAGAAAAGTGGAGTAGAACATCCAAGAAGTATGGAAAAATTTGAAAAGGTATAACTTTTGCAAACTCAAAGGAAAATAATTCATTTTTTAAGTAATATAAGCTGTATGTGAAAAAAAAATTATACAATTGTATATAAAATGTTTCATTAACACCAAAGAAAGCAGGGGAGAAAAGAAAAAAGAAAGAAAACAAAAAAAAACAAACAAAAAGGTGCAGAAAGTATAGAAGAATTACAAATATGGTAGATAATAATTCAACTATATCAGTAAGCAAATTAAATGTAGATGATATAAATATACCAATTAAAAGGCAGATTTTCAGAATCAATATGTTGTGCATAAGAAATTCATATTAAATATGATGACATATCTAGATTAAAAGTAAAAGGATGAAGAAAGATGCAATGTGAATGTCAGTCAAAAGAAATTTAGTATAGCTATGTAAATTTAAAATAAAATTAACAACAATGAAATTATCAGTTATAAAGAAGAACACTACAAATTGGTAAAGGATCATGCTTCCCAGAAATCCTAACAATCATTAACAAGCATGTACATAATAATAGAGCATCAAATCCCCAAGATATCTTGATATTTATCCAAAAGAATTAAAAAGCAACATGCTACAGCAATATATGCATAGCCATGTTTATAGCAGAACAATTCACAATTCCAAATTATGGAACCAGCCCAGGAGTCTTCCAAAAGAAAAATGAATAAATAAAATGGTATGAAAAAATAATCGTGTTTTATTCAGTCATAAAGAACAACAAAATTGCCAGGTGTGGTGACACACACCTGTAATCCCGGTGGCTCAGGAGACTGAGGCAAGATGATTGCAAGTTCAAAGCCAGCATCAGCAACTTAGCAAGGCCCAAAGCAACCTAGTGAGACCCTATCTCAAAATAAAAGATCAAAAGGGCTGGTGATGTAGCTCAATGATAAAGTGCCCCTAGGTTCAATTCCCAGTACCCTTTTGTTGTTGTTGTTGTTGTTAAATAGGTCATTTTCAGGAAAATGTATAAAAGTCAAAAGTTAAATGAAATCAGCCAAACTCAGAAAATCAAAGGTTGTATGTTTTCTCTCATATGAAGACTTTGGGAAGATAAAAGGGGAAAACAGGGGAAAAAAATAGATGGGACACCAGTAGAATAGAGGAAGAGGACAAGGGAGAGGTGGGGAGAGAAGAAAAGTAGAAGTACTGGGGAATAAAATTGACCAAATTATGCTATGGGTGTGTAACGACAATTCCAACTATTATTTGTAATTACAATGAACCAATGAAAAAAATACGTGGCAAAACTGACAGTACTGCAAGAAATAGACAAATCCACTATTATAGTTGAAGACTTCCAATACCTCCTTTTGAATATTAGTAGATCAGGAAGACATAGTATGAATGATGTTCTGGATGATCTTCACAGTACAGCACCATCGTCAGTTTTATCTTATGCTTATAGAATAATAAATTCAACACTGGCAGAGGATACATTTTTCTTAACTGCAAATAGAACTGAAATCTGGAAAACACAACGTACATTAAGAAATTTTAAAGAAAAAAATAAACAAAAGTATATTCTTGGACCCACATGGAATTAAAATAGAATAAATATCAGAATGAAAATCAGAAAATACTCAAATACTGGAAAGTGAAAAATTAACTTCTAGTGACACATTAAAGAGGATTAAGAAAAAAGTTTTAAAAATTAATGAAATAAAAATGCAAATTTTTCTATGTATGTTTGTGAATGTGGCAAACAATGATTAGAATGAGATTTATTCTAATAGGATGCACGGATTAGAAAAGTTGAAAGAACTAAATCAATAATGTAAGATTCCATCTTAGCAATATAGAAAAAGAAGAGTAAAAGTCCTAGAGGAAGTAGAAAGAGAAAAATGTTAATGATCAGAGCATAAATCAGTAAAATTAAAAAGAAAAGTAACAACAACAAAACAAGAAAAAGAGAATCTACAAAATCAAAAGCTTTTTCCTTAGAAAAATCAATAAAATTGATAAGACTTTAGACATGCTAACCAAGAAAAACATTAAAAACTCAAATAACTATTACCACAAATTAAAGTAGGACCATTACTGCTGATATTATAGATATCAAAAGGAAAATTAAGTAACATCACAACAAAAATATATGCCCATAAATTTGCTAAATAAATGAAATAAACAAAATTACTTGAAACACATGAAACTACCAAAGTTTATACATACCCAAATTCAACCATGAGGACATAGAAAACCTAACAGACCAATTTCAAACAATGAAACTTAAACAGCAATTCAAAGACTTACAACAGAGAAAAGCCCAGCATCAGATGGATTCCTAGTTGAGTTCTACCAGACCTTTAAAACAGAACACCAGTCTTCCACAAATTATTCTATGACATGGAAAGGGAAGGAACATTCCCCAGGATATTCCAGGAAACCATTATTGCCAAGATAACAATATGAGACAAAGACACATCAGGGAAAAAAAAATCTACACACAAATATCCCCGATGAACACAGATGCAAAACTTAATAAAATATTAGCAAACTGTGTAAAAAAAATTTATCAAAATGTGGTATGCCATGATCAAGTGAGGTCCATCCCAGGACTGCAAGGTTGGTTTAATATATAAAAATCAATAGATGTAATTTGAAGCACAAATAGAATTAGGAAATGAAGGATATGATAACCTCAACAGATGCAGAAAAGTCCCGTGATAAAATCCAGCACCCGTTCATGTTAAAAATGCTTGAGAAACTAGGAATAGAAGTAACTTACCTCAATGTCATAGAGGCTGTACGTGACAAACCCAAAGCCAATACCATACTGAATGGAGAAAAACTGAAAGCCTTTGCTCTCCAATCAGGAATAAAACAAAAATGTCCATTCTTACGATCCCTATTCAATATGGTCCTTGAACCTTTGGCTAAAGCAATTAAACAAAAGAAGGAATTTAATGGATACAAATATAAAAAAGTCAAATTATCTATTTGCTGATGACATGATATTATATCCAGAAGACCAAAAGTCTCCATCAGAAGACTTCCAGAGCTGATAAATAAACTCATCAAAGTATCAGGATACCAGGACAATATTCACAAGCCAATAGCTTTCTTATAATCCAGTAATGAATCTGTGAAAAAGAAATTAGGAAAACTATCTCATTTACAACGATCTCAAAAAAAATCTACTTTAGGAATAAATCTAACCAAAGAGGTGAAAGAACTCTACAATGAAAACTATAAGCACTGAAAGCAATCAAAGTCAATACAAGACGACAGAAAGACCTCCGATACTCTTGGATGGGCAGAATTAATATCGTAAAAATTGCCATATTACTAAAAGTCTTATATGGATTCAATGCAATCCCCAGCCAAATACCAATGACATTCTTCGTAGAAAAAAAAAAAAAAAAACAGTTCTAAAATTAATTTGGAAGAATAAAAGACCTAGAATAGACAAAGCAATCTTGAGCAAGAAAAGGAATGCTGAGGCACTGATTTTCTTAACAAGAAAATCAAGAAATAAAACCAAGAATCAATAAATGGCATGGCATCAGATTTAAATGTTGCACAGCAAAGGAAACAATTATCAACTTGAAGAGAGCCTACAGAATGGAAAAAATAAAACCTTTGCCAACTAGTCCTCTAACAGGGGATTAATATTCTAAATATATAAAAACTTAAACACCAAAAAAATCAATAAATGGGCAAAAGAATTAAACAGATACTTCTCAAAAAAAGAAATGTCCAACAAATATGTAAAAAATGTTCAACATTTCTAGCAATTATGATAATGCAAATCAAACTACACTGGCAATTATTAAGAATATACATAATAATAAATCCTGGTGAGTATGTGGGAGGAAAAGTGCAATCATACACTTCAGGTGGGACTTCAAATCAGTACAACCACTCCAAAGAACAGGATGGAGATTCCTCAAAAAGCTAGGAATGGAATCACCATATGACTCAGCTCTCCCACTCCTCGGTAATAATGCAAAAGAGCTAAAATCATCAAACTATAGTGATCCAGACACACGAATGTTTACAGCAGGGCAAATCATTAGAATAACCAAAGTATGGAATCGGTTCAGATGTCTTCCAATAGATAAATGGATTAAAAAACGTGATATACGTACACAATGGAGTTTTACTCAGCCATAAAGAAGAATGAAATTATGGCATTTGTCAGTAAATGGATGGAACTGGAAAATTTCATGCTAAATGAAAAAAGCAACACTCAAAAAATCAAGGATTGATTGTTCTATGTCATATGCAGGAAAAGGGGAGGGGAGAGGTGGTGAGTGGGGGCAGATGTCATAAAGACAGAGTAGAGATTGGCAGAGTAGAGGATCGAGGGAGACAGAGGAGGGACTGTAAAGGAGGGAATACAGAATGAATTTGACAGAATTACCCTAGGTGCATGTATAAATATTGCAAAGTGAATTTCACTTTTATATATATCTATAAAGCACCAATTAAAAACATACAGTTGAGTGGAAGGCAGGTCAGTAGAAAAGAAGGGGAATAGGGGGAGGAAGGAGGTGAGGGAAAGGGGGTCACTGGGAGCTAAACTGGAGTAAATTAAATTCCATGCATATGATCATGATGTGTGATTAATCATGACATATGATTATATCAAAATGAACCCAACTACTATGTTCCACTATAATACACTAAAAAATAAAAAAAGTTATATGAAAACTTAATAACAGCTATTAAATGATTTTAATTAATTACTAATAGATTAATAGTACTTAATAAATATCACATCTTATATTTAATAGAGTACTGCATGCTATTTTTATATAGTTACACATTGTAGTACTAATTATAATACATAATATATAATGATATATTATTAGTAAGATGTCAAGTGATATTGTATTATATATTCTTATACTTAATAAATAGTCATTTATAAAGTAAAGTACCTGACCACAATGGTTTCAAAGGTGAATTTTATAAAAGATCTAGAAAAAAATTATACCAATTATTTATTCACAATCTCTTCTGAAAAGAAACAGGAGCAGAGGGAACACTTTCCAACAGATTCTGAGAGACCAGCATTACCCTTCTTCCAAAATCAGATAAAGGCATTACAAAAAGGAGAGACTGATTTCTCCAATGAATATTGAAAGAAACAACCTCAGGGAAATATTTGCAAATCAAATTCAATAATGTGCAAAAGTAATTTTATATGGGTCAACATTCAGAGATCAATCAATATAATCTCTCATATCAACAGATTAAAATAATCATATGATCATCTTGATTGATGCAGGAAAAAGCATTTGCAGAATGAAATATGTTTCTGATAAGAATTCTCAACAAACTGGGAACAGAAGGAAAGATGCTGAACTTGGTAAAGGTCATCTAAAATTTTCTACAATTAACATGATTTTTAATGTTGGGGAGCTGGATGTTTTTTCCCTAAGACCAGGGACTAGGCAAAATGTCTTTTCTGACCACCCCTATACAGCATCATATTGAAATCCTAGCTCCTGCTAGGGTATGGAATATATAGCATTTGGAATGAAAGTAATAAAATGTCCTTTCTTTGAAGATGACTAACCTGATTGTCTGTATAAAATATTTAAAGGTTAGGCAAAAATAACTCCTGAAACTGGTAAGTGAAATTATCAGAGTAAGATACAAGGTGAATATTTAAAAAGTGAGTTGTTTGCCTCTACGGAATTGATGGACAAGTGGAATTTGAAATTTTAAAAGAGATTCCTAAATACAGTCAGTAAATGAACTTAACTATGGCTTGACTTCTGATTGTTCAACTTCATAATGGTGTGAAAGGAATATGCATTCAGCAGAAACTGGACCTTGATTTTTGGATTTTTGCCGATGATATATGGATCTATCCTCTTACAAGATGCTGTGTAGTGGTTGTGAGCCTCCCAGATAGCCCAAGGGGAAACAATGGACACTCTTGTGCTACTACACTGTGATGTCCTGCAGGTTAGGGGTATTGCACTTTTAACTCTTTTATGATGGAACACCATTTTAAGTCAAGGAGCAACTGAAGTACTAAAGGCATAAAATATTTAGATATAAACCTACCAAAATAGTTGAAGACATGAGATGCAGAAAACTATAAACTTCCGATGAAAGAAATTAAATAAGTTCAAAATAAAAATGAGGAATATGTTACATCATTTACTAGAAGATGCAAAATTTTTAGGATGATGACATTTCTTCCCAACTTTATCTATAGATTGATTAAAAAAAAAAAAAAGCCCCTATCACAATACCAGGAAGCTATTTTGAAGGTATCAATGAACTGATTAAAAATTTATATGGAAAGGCCAATGAACTGGACTAGCCCATGATATCCAAAGAAGAGCACAGTTTAAATAATCACATGATCTGATTTTGAGACTTAAGCTACAATAGTCAAGATGATGTAATTTTGGTGAAAGAATAGAAATGTGAATCAAGCAGATTAGAGAGCCCAGGGAAAGGGTCACCAAAACAGTGTGTGGCAGATCTTTGACAAAGGAATAGAGGCCATTCGATGGAAAAACAGTAGTCTTTTTAACAAATGGTGTTGAAAAACTTTCATGTCCATAAGCAAATGATGAACTTAGATGCAGATCTAACACTTTTCACACTGATTCAGAGTTTTACTTCATAGTGGATCACAGATTTAATTATAGTGTGGAAAAAAAAATAATACATTTAGAAGAAAATATAGGGGAAGATCTGAATAATCTTGATATTTATGATGCACATTTAGATAATATAGGCTCTTGTTAATAATATATAATGGTTTATTAATTTTAACACATGCAGTATATGATGTTAAGAAGAGGGAGGCTTGAATGTAGGATATGTGGGAATTCTATACTGTCTTCAAAATTATTTAGAAATCTACAGCTCTTCTAAAAGCTCACTAAAATGCAATGAGCTGCATTCAATTTTAATTTTGAATACCAACTGATTTATTTTTTAGTATTTGACTATAAGTATTCCTCATGGAATATTTGACACTTGTTCTAAAGAAAATATTCATTGTTTGTCTCAAGTTTGTATTTAACTGGCCACAGGTATCTTGCATCTTATGTAGCACCTTCAATTTATTTAAGGAAAAAAACAATTGAGCAGTAAACCCCAGTTTTATTAGTTAAGGGATGCTCTTATGCTAAGTGAAATAAGCCAATCCCAAAAAACCAAAAGTCGAATTTTTCCTCTGATATGTGAATGCTAATTCACAATTGGGGGTGGTGCTAGGGAAGAACAGAGTTACTTTAGATTAGGTAACAGGGAGTGAAGGGAGGGGAGGGAGTAAGGGGGCAAGAAGGATGGTAATGTGAAACAGACCTTATTACCCCATGCACATCTGCTACTGTACAACTGTTGGTATTCTATATCACGTGTAACCAGAAGAATGAGAAATCATACTGCATGTATATACGATGTACCAAAGTGCATTCTACTGTCATGTATAACTAATTAAAACAAATTTTAAATTTTTTTTAAAAAGAAGTCCAGATTTTTAACTGAGAAATGCATTCTTCTGTTTTAATAAGGCAGGTCCTGAAGAGAGAGAGGGTTCTGGAAAGCCATATGGCTGCTCAGCTTCTTGGTGCCTTTGAGTGGAATGTCCATGGACAGTGTCCTCTAGAATTTTATCAGGAGATTAAAAAAGAAATTTCTAGGTATTTAGAATTGGTGATGGTTTCTAGTAGAGGTTTTCGCCTAGAAAACATCTGTATGTGTGTACCTCCATGAATACTGAAATGTTTCTGACATTCCTTCTCAAGCACTTTATGCCATCCAAAGAACAGTGAAAAATCCAGGTATGTAACAAAATTGTCTCTCTTGTGGATCACACTGAAAAATTCTCTCTTTTCATCTGTATGTCCTGCCTCTTTGTTTTGTACATCTTCCTGTTCCAGCATGCACCAAACTGGTCTAAATGAAAAAGTTCATGCCCTATAACACAAGGATACATAATGAACTGCAGAGAAATCTCTGCTTCTCGGTTCCCAAATTAGATTGCAAAATACCAGGAGCTCTGGGTACCCTGCCCTAGTTTCATCTGATAAAGCTGCATTAGCGCCTTGGATGAGTGGCACATGCAGGTGCACTGCCCCCTCAGGGGATTGCTGTTCCTTTGAGGTGCCCCAACACTCATGCACCCACATAGCTCATCACTTACTTTCCTGGGGTCTTTACTCAAAAGTCACCTTAACCAGGCTTATTCCAGCCACTCCACCGAAGGGCAGTTCAATGCAATACTGCCAAACATTCCTTATACTCCTTTATTCTCTATTTCTCATTCTTAGAAATAATCACTAATAAGCTTTTATTTATTTATTTATTTATTTATTTATTTATTTATTTATTTTTTCTGATTATTTTGGCTACTGTATATCTCGCACACTGGGAAAGACATTGCATCAGGGCAGAAATTTCCATTTCTGTATCCTTGGCATATAAAACTGCCTAACCATAACAGGTTCTCATGACATACTTGTTGAATTGATGAACAAATTTAAATAGTCCAGTTCTCCTTAACCCATTGACCATAATAACTGCCAGTTACTGAACATTCTATTTGTCTCTGTCTACCATCTGAATTGTCCAATGTTGATGACATCAAATGTTGAGTTTGTCTTTATTCATGTGGCAAAGAGTACATATTGGGTTGATCTAAAGTGGACCAGTATCACAATTTCCATTGAGGAGAAGCTTCCAACTATAATAGCAGCGGGGCAAGCAAAGGGAAATAAATCAAGGAACATTAGAATTTGGGGAAGCAATGGTGGTACAGGCCTCTAATCCTAGCAGCTAAGGAGGCTGAGGCGGGAGGATCAGAAGTTGGAGACTGCCTCAGAAACTCAGTGTGGTCCTTTCTCCAAATACAAAATTAAAATGGCTGGAGATGTAGCTCAGTGGTAAAGTACCCCTGGGTTAATTTCCTGCTACCAAAAAAGGAATTAATATGAAAAGACAATCAATTCTAAATCAAAAGGTAAAATTCCCCTTATATTGCCCTCCAAGGACAACCATAGACTTAAGCAGGACATCCTTTTATCAAATCAGCATTTTTCTCTTGACAGGGAGGAGAGTGGATTGAGCATGGAAAGACAGGAGGCATGTGGGTAATGTTTCTATAACAGGATTAATTTATTTTAAAGGGAGAACATAAAAAAATCAATGAGTTTCCATCTGGATTTTTCTTAGTTTGGAAATCTTCTCAAGTTCCTCACAGATTTTGTCATGACCTTACCCTTATTTTTTGAGTTAACAAGCCTTGATAGAAAATAAAAATCCACTCTAAATATTTTCAAAAATGCATTCCGAGTGGCGATAGAACGTTTCCTTTGTCGTAAGGGCATTTTACCAATCTGCATAGAAATGCTCCAAGTCTTGGAGAATTTCCTCTGTTTTGTCGAGGCTTTTGCCATCTGCCTTTTGAATTTTGGTTATTAAGGTTGAACAGCTTTGTGGCCTACTCAGATTGCCAACATCTGCCTCGTTTATTTATCCTTTCTATTTTTCTAATATCCAGGATGAATTGAGTTTTAATGGATGGAGCCGATTTTAACTTCACTTTCTATTCAAAAATAAACTTATTTTTATATGAATCTAAATCTCCTCTCACTCCATCGACTTGCTGGCAAGTAGGCATTCTGTGGAACATAATTATCACAGAAGAGCAATACTATTCTTTATTTAGCACAATTTACCTATTGCAGAGCGTGGCATACAGTTCTATAAAGCATAACAATCATAATGGGCTACATAGACCATCTCGGCTAGCTCTGCTCTTTGCATATGATTCATTTTAATTTCAGAGGCACAAAAGGGATTATGTCTCTATTGGAATGTCTTGAGTAAGCCCTACAGCAGGGGAGCTGTGATGTCATTTGTACTATGAAAAGAATGCTTTCATCTATTATGGCCGGAGTCAAAAATTTAAATATAATACTCTAAAGGTGTCCTTGTTAAAAAACAGGTCATATGCATTTTTTTTTCCTCTCAGTTAATAATCAGGACACATTTTCCCCAAACAAATCATTTATTTTATAAGCAAAATCTAGACGCTGGATCTCCAGTTGGAAACTGACTTAGAGTCACGCCTGGCTTCCTTCTCCAGGTAGATGTTACCTGATTGAAAACATACAGACAAGTCATTCTGAGGCCTTTCTATTTTATTTGGATCACAAAACTTTTCTCAAGTTTATTCCCTAAATAGAAACGACTGTGTTTAATTTCTAGAGGATTTTTTCCACAGTTATTGAAATTGTTGCCATTTGCCCTCTGAATATAAGATTGAAATTAATATGAGAAATTATTAGATGACAATAATAACACTGAGGACGTTATGAAATAAGAATCAACTTGGTGTGCAGTTAAACACTGCTGGAGAAGTCAAAAACCGAGGGTTTGTGTTCTGAATCCACCGTATACCAGTCATGAAATTAGCACTTATAATCTAATACTGAAGCAATTCTATCACTTGCCTTTCTATAGGATTTAGAGCCACGACAATTACAGTCGTGATTGATGGAATTAGAGATACTCAACATGAAAACTAACAGGTGATCTTAAGAGATTAAAGGATGAAAGAGCATATACCACACAAACACTTGCCAAAAGAAAGCTGGCAAACCAATACTTGATCATAAGATTAGTTCAAAGCTAAACAAATTGGCCTCCAACTATAGAAAGAGGCAGTTAACACTACAAATGGCTTCATGTCAGGGGGCATATGGGAGCATTGGTCCATGATCAGTGATGCCAAGATTATCAGTGGATTCAGGTATCCACCAAGCATCCCTTTAGCTGATCCCTCCCTTATTAAATTTCCAACAAGAATCCAACTAACAGTGTTGGCATCTGTGGATAATCACTACCTAAACTGTTACTCATTAGGAATAGCAAAACAGTACGTTTCTAATTGTATCATTCTTTTTGCATTTAGTAACACAAATTTCACTTAAAAATGCATCTTATCATTAGCTCATTTTATGGTAAATATTCTACAGAAAAGGAAGACCAAATCCTTAATCAAGCACTATAGTTGCTTATTGTTTTTTTTTTTTTCTTTCCAAATAACGATAATTGACCAATGAGGGTCTTTTATTCTTGCCCAGTGGAAATACATTCAGGTAGGCTGATTTAGTTTGGGTTTGCATGATCCCAATAATTTTCTTGTTATTTGTTTAGGAACACAAGAGATGTTCAAGCTTATGTATATATGTCCCGCCCTAAATCTGGAATTACCATTTCTCTCCAAAATCTGGACACTAAAGGATTTCAGTATTTTTAATTATCTTTGCTGAGATAGCAAGGGTGAGCCCAGTTTTTAACATATGGATTTTAAAATTAAGTTCATTAAGTGAAACAAGTCAAAAAAGAGAACAAATTTACACAGGCAAAGTACAAACCATGGCACTCTTGCCTTTCCTTTCCCCGTAAGGACCACCTGGATGCTTTACCCTGGGTGTTTTCCAGGTAACTTACAAACACGTCACCTAGATATGATGATCCTATTGTATGTAGTTATCACCTACATGTTCATAATCTTAAAGAAAAGGGCAGCACATAATACTTAAATTTTAAATAATCTTAGAGAAACATTTAATTTTTCTCTTAGAAAAGTGCATTTCAGGGCTGGGGATATAGCTCAGCTGGTAGAGTGCCTGCCTCACAAGCACAAGGCTCTGGGTTCAATCCCCAGCACCGCAAAAATAAATAAATAAATAAAAAATAAAAAGTGCATTTCATTATTCTGACACTAATCTTACTGACCTCTGTAAGTTCCTTTTAGTTTGATGACCACCTTTTAATGGAGATTTTAAAAAGGGGGTGTGTATTTTGTGCTTACTTGAAAACAAAAAAAATCTTCCCACACAATTTCCCAGTTAGTTCCTCCTTGTACTAAAATAAAAAGCTTAATCAATGACAGTTCAGATACATATCATTCTGCTTTGTTTATGGAAACTTTTACAACTGATTGGCTATTTTTCTGCTCAGAATTAAGGATCACTGAAGCTTGTACAACAAGGGCTTTGTTTTTTCATAATTCACTTCCTGTTAGTTGCTCAAGCAATGAAGCATTATAATGTGCAGGCTATTACTCCACGGGACTTATAACTCCACTGCTTGTACAAAGCATAAAGAACAAAGATGAGTCAGGAGTACCAGAAACATTTGCTAGGTAACAAAAAAGTCAGTCAGCTTAGATTTCCTGCAAATTGATTCAGTCGTCAGTTTTTACTAACAACTCCTGTAATTCTGATGATCTGGTATTTATTCGCAAGTTTCCCTTCTAATAAACACAACTGTAGAAGGTAATCATGTTATATTGAGATTAGGTCCCATGTAAATGAATTCCACATCACATTTCTTCAAGATAGGTGAAGATCATTCACATTGACCTTCATCCTCCTCTTAGGATTTGGGAGACTGAAGGTAAATGTGCAGGATGATGAAGGCCTAAATTTTATTTTTCCCCTAAATTTTTACCTCAGTCAATAATATAGGAATAATGCATTAATTTTTTGTACTATTATTTTAAACATCCAGGAAACCACAAAAATGAAAAATTTTATGACTTAACAATGAGTTTACTGTGATGTACAGAAAATCTACTATACATACATGAGGGATCTAGGTGGCAAGTATTACATAAATAATCAATATAATTAGGAGTGAAAAAAGAGAAACCACTAGGATTTGGCAGAGATTACATGAATAAGCACTATCAATGACAATGCCAGTGAGTTTGAATATCTAGATAAAATCAAATATTCATAGAAAATATAGATTTTTAAAAAATCCCTCCAAAACAGAAGCTCAATAAAACAGAAAATGCATAGTCCTACATTAGGTAATATGCTGTATCAACATAGGAATATCTTCTAAAAAGGAATCCCTGTGCTAAAATGGCTTTATAGATGAATTATACCAGTCAAATATTGTACTTATCTTTTAGATACTAGAGAGAAAAGTCATATTCAACAACTCATTTTGAGTAGAGTACAATCCTTATGCCAAACCTAGATCAGGAAAGCATAATACAAAACAACATGAAGAAAATATTATTTATGAAATTAGATTCAAACTTCCTATTAGCTAACTGAATCTGTGAAGTATTAAATTAGAATCACTAATAATTATGCATAATACTGTAAAGTCCCCAGATATGGCAAAAACCTCTGAAATTTAGAAATGGAAGAATTCTTCCTTAACCTAGTAAAAAGAGTTTAGTAAATCTATAGTAAAAATCATAATCAATAAAGAAACATTTCAAGCACCCCATTACAAATCAGTTAAAACTTAAGACAATCCCCTCACAAAAACAGCACCTAAAATAGGCAACTTTAAAAAAAGAAACAAGTCATTGGACTACCTGCGACTATGTGGCTGTTGAACTCTAGAAGAGCAGGTCGTGGAATAAAGCCTCAGCCCCAGATCTGCAAGGGAACAAAATTGAATATACAAAAGGCATGAAGGGAAGACAGTTTTCCCAAGGTCCAACATTCTGAGGAACTCTCCAAGGAGTTCTGATCTCAAAAGAGAGGTCATCACTGGAACAGGAGGACTCAGACAATAAGAAGTACAATCAGTTTTAGTTTTGCAGTTGGTAATTTACAGATGTGTGCAAGATACATTTCAATGCAAGGACCAATCAGAAATCAATGGGAATAGAAAATTAACTACTTAAGACAGGTGCTCTGGGAGTAAAGCATAGAGCAGGTCCAATTGAGATTGGACAAAATGAAAAGTACTAGAGAGGTGTCACTATGGAAAGGTCACATTTCTAATATTTAACCATGATAGCATAATAGCAGTCCTAGCAGATTGGAGCCAAGAAAATAACCTGGTCCACAGCTACCTTCTCTACTAAAAGTGCAGGAGAACTCATTTCACTTAAATATGAGCATAAAGAAAGGATTCAAGTTGAACTTCAATATGATTATGACTTCGAAAAAAATAAAAATATGAAAAACACACATATAGAAAATGAGACTGTCATAGATGGATATATAAATGTGCCTATATGTACATATACATATCTGTGTGTGTATGTATATATGTACATATATATACACATATTCTCAAGGCAGTTAAACTGGAATATGATGATACAAAAAATGTTAGAGGACATTGAAATGATAATAGATGACACACATTATGAATTACCACCTCCATAGATACATACACATCCTATGCTTCACAATAAAAGTTTTTACAGTCAATTGGTAACTTGGATCCATTGACATTATGATTTCACATAGGCTTGAAAACTATAGTTTTTAAGAAAGTTCTTTGCAAAGAATTTAGTATTGCTCTATTAGTCTTTTATTTTTAGAGATGGAGTCTTACTGTGTTGCCCAGGCTGACATGGACATATTGGGCTCAAGCAATCCTCTTGCCCTAGCCTCCCAAGAAGCTGGGAGCATAGGCGTGCACCCACAGGACTGATTCTGGAATTTTTAATTTCTTTTTTCATTTTCTTTTCTTGTCCCTCATGATCTTTCTTGTATGAAAGAAAAAAATTTGGAATTGGGAGAATATAGGTTTGAATCTGGAATTTTCCCAAAGACTCATGTATTGAGGACTTCGTCCCCCATGCAACAATGCCCAGAGTTATAACCTTTGGGACGTGACTGGTTCATGAGGGCTCTGACATCATCAATGATTAGTAATATAATAAAGGATTCATATTTGGTGTCATTGTTGGGAGGTATTGGAAACTGTAGATGCTGGGGACCATTTGAAGGAAATAGGTCACTAGAAGGATATATCTTGTCTTCAGTTTTCCCCTGACCTCTCTAACTTTCATGGAGGCCATAAAGTGAATATGTTTTCTTCTCCCAATTCTTCTGTCCTGAAGCTCTACCTCACAAGAGGCTCAAAGCCATGGAGTCAGCTGACCATAGACTGAAAGGACTGCAACCTAAGCTACAATGAATATGTCCTTCCTTAAGTTGTTTTCCCCAGGTATTTTATCAGGTGTGTAAAAAGCTGATTAACACGGAAAATTGGCATCAAGAGTGGTGTCATTGCTTGACTCTACCTTGAAGTTGAGAAGCCTGGATTTTGAAAAGAATTTAGAAAAAGCTTGGAGACATAGGGTAGTGATTCCCTGGAATGTTGAAGTAGATTTTAATGGATAGTTATGGTATAAACTTAAAAACATGAAATACTGATAGGACTGCAGGCAGTAAAGACTGTTCTCATGAGTTTTCTGCTGGAGATGAAGACTACAGTGGGAATTTGACTTCAGACTTTCATTTTGTATTCTGATAAAGAACATGTCTACATTTTTTCATGATCTGAGACTTTGTGTGAGGCTGAGTTTAAAGGTAATGGACAAATTAATCAGTGAAAGGAAATTTCAAGGCAGCATAATATTCATGCAGTGGCATGGGAATTAGTGACTGTTTAGTCAGGTTTAAATTGAAAGCCAGTAACAATAACCTTAACAGTAAAATTTGAAAAAATGCAGTTTGGTCAGAAAATCATGTGTAAATCAAGGAACAAGTGGTTGCTGAAGAGATTAGCACCACCAAAGAGAAATCAAGTACTTTGCATGTAGATGATAGGACAGATGCTTTGATGGTATCTTAAGAGCTCATGTTTGCCACCATGTGCACAGATGATGGAGTTGGAGCTAAAAAACTTAATGTTCATCTCACTGGGATTTGGTCTTACTCTGGTCTCATTGCTCCTATCTATGATCCCACTCCTCTGTCGGAATAGCTGTGTTTATATTGTGCCATTGTATAAAGGAAGAATACAACCTTTTGATTTTTGTAGGGGCTAATAGCTGATAATTCACATTGATTCTCAGAAGAAACTTTGAACTTTGTCTTTTGAACAATGCTGAAATTATTAAGACTATGGCTACTCTTGGAGAAGGAAAGAATGCATTTTGTATTATAAGAAGGTCATGAAACTTTGGGGGCCATAGGTGAAATTTTTATGGTTTGTATCCAGAATGTCAGCCAAAGTCTCATGTGTTAAGGACTTTATCCCCAATTCGATAATGTTCAGAGGTGGAGCTGTTGGGAAGTGATTGAATCATGAGGGTTTTGATCCCATGAATAGATGAATCCATTGAGGGATTAAAATGTTCTGGAAGAGTATATCTTGTCCCTGGTCTCTTCCTCACTCTCTTTTCCAACTGAGATGAAGTGAGCAGCTTTACTCTGCCGTGCCTTTGTCTCATGATGCTCTACCTCACCTCAGACCCAAAGAAATGGGACTGGCTAACCATGGACTAAAACCTTTGAAAAGATGAGCTAAAAGAAATCTTTCCTCCATTAAGTTATTTTTTCCCAGGTATTTTGTCCCAGCAACAAAAATCTCACTAACACAAATATCAATAATGTAATTGAGAAAATGACTTGCAAGCAATATAGAATTGTGAAATATCTGACTTACAGTCATAACCATGCTTGATTTCCCCGTTAGATGAAAATGCCTCCTAACATGTATGTTGGCTTTGATGTGGGCTTGTCTTGAAGGATGCATTCCACTGACTCATTTTGGAATTGACATTTCATGATATAAGATGAACTCAGAACAAAATTATGTGGCATGTTTTATGAAGTAAGTATCCAATCTTGTCTTTTTATTGTTTATGATTTATTTACCTTGCTTCAAGATGGTAGATTAGAGGAAGGCTGCCTTTCTAGTTGTTCAATGACTCAGGATTTAAGCAATGGGAGTACCACTTCCCATGAGTTGGGTGAAAGACAGAACTTAGTGAAATTCAATTTCAGACAGAGTGTCTCAGAGACTCAGAAATGTTAGTGCACTGAGAAAAGCACAAGCAAAATTAGATCGGACCAAACTACATGTGGCAGTGGTAAAAGTGCCAATTCACTGCAGAGGGGAGGGATAACACAGAGAGAAAAACACTATATACAAATTTGGTGCAACAAAACCTGAGGAATGGAAAAGAAACCTGACCTTAGCTTATCTGGAGGTTGTACAGTGAACTGTTTAAATAAAGTGTTGTGTGTTTCTAAATGGATGAGCAGAGAGCTGTGATGAGGAGTCATCTTGAGGAGGCTGCACTGCAACTTGTTGCTGTGGAAGCCAGGAATGTAATAGTAAACATTGTCATACTGTCCTAGAAAGCACCTAACATGTGGCTTAGAGTATACCCAGGAGAACATGACTGAAACAGGTACAGAGAAGAGTGTACCAAGGGGGATTTAAATCAGGGATATAGAGGGGAATGCAACCTGCTTTTCCTTTGAGTCTGGTGGCTCATGTGACCAGCTGAAAAGGGTTGGAAAACTGAATAGGCAGACATGATTACTCTTATGGATTGATACCAGAAAGGCTGTATTCATGTGTGAAGGGTTGTCTACCATGCCCCATGAATAGAATTCTCAGGAGGCTTCTGAGATTCAGACTCCCAGCAGAGATCAGCATCAGCCTGCCCTATCTCTGGAAAGCAGATACCACCCAAAAAAGTTTTGAAGATCTGGGGAGCCCCTGTCACTGGAACTTCTCATTTAGAATTCTGCACTAGCTGCACTATGGAAATGCAATGACCTGGTATCTCTGGATAAAACTCTAATTAACAGTATTTCCTATTCCATCCTACCTTATACTGTTGGAAGAGAATTTGAAATCTTCTTCAACCAACTTCAGTTTTAGGCCATCCCATCTGGCAGTTTGGTGAGGAACAAAAGAAAGATGAAGGGGTTAATAAACCCAACACTCTCCTTCTCTTTATATAGCCCAAGAAGAAAGAGAAAGAACAGTTGGGCATAGGTAGTGACTATCTCCATTCTCATCAACAGTTTTGATCACCTCTATGGAAAAATTTTATCACTGTTTATAAAAATCTTTTTTTTTTCTTTTATTGTGTTCTTACTGTGTTTATTGGTTCATGTAAAAACAATATATATGTACATATGTATGTATATACATGTACATGTAGGCATACATGTACACACTGTATATGTATATATATATATATACATCACACGTACATTTTTTAAAATTTTTTTCTCCTTTGAGCATTTTTTATTGTTATTTTTACTTGTTTTGAGGGTTAGGGTTTTTGGAGTTTTTTTAGTTTTGTTTTTGTTGTTTCTCTTTTTATCTTTCTTCTTCAAGAGCCAAATTCTCACATTCTCTCTTTTTGTCTCCTATTACTTTGTCTAAAATGCATATTTTCTTAGTAAGGTGTGGTGGTGCATACCTCTAATCTCAGTGGCTTAGGAGGCTGAGGCAGGAGGATTGTGAGTTAAAAGCCAGCCTCAACAACAAAGTGAGGTGCTAAGCAACTCAGTGAGACCCTGTTTCTAAATAAAATACAAAATGGAGCTGGGGATGTGACTAAGTGGTTGAGTGCTCCTGAGTTCAAGCCCTGATATGCATCCCCCTCCAAATTGTGTTCTTCTCTGTTATAACCATCACTTGCTACATCTCTTCTGCTTTCTCTCTATTCACATTATGAACAGTCTAAACTTTCTTTCACCTTCCTATCACATTTTGCTTAATGAACTCTATTTCTGCCATTTTTAGAGCTATTTATTTTATATAATTTCTGCCTCCACCATGCATGCTTTTGCAATTATTAGCATTCTGGGTGGTGTAGTTCACACTTACTATTTATTTTAATGCCAGAACTAGTGCATGGCTATATATTGTTTTTTATTGTGGCAATTAATGACCTCACTATTTCTATTTTTGTGGAAATCCATGTCACAGAAGTCATAGTGGATCCTGGGTATATATGTTAATGCTGTATGTTGTTTTCTTGTGTTATTGCTACTGTTTATTTCCCAATTTTCTGTGAGGTGCTAGAAATCTAGTAAGACAAAGTTCAAAGGATAGACACTCTGTTACTGAGCTAAACCATGCCAAGAGACAGTGCACCTTGTCCTACACACAAATTAACCATGCTCAAACTTCAGTGATATTTTCATAAAAAGAACAGTAAAGCTAAAAAACCCAAACTAAAAGCCAGAACTCCAGAAGGAACAGGTAGGGATGCTCCTCAGTTTCCATCAGTGCACACCCACTCCTACAGCAAAAATATACAAATTTAGTACAAAGACTTTGGACACAACTCCTAGGAGGATTCTTTCTCTAGATCATTCTGGAACACTTTGGCAAGAAGATGATGTGCCCTGTAAAGGCTCACACATAAGAGTCAAATAGAAATCTCTCAAAAGAGGTGCATAAAATCCAACACAGGAACACAAAAAACCTGAAAAAATGATATTATATCATCTCCTAAGATTTATAATCCACTGGCAATGGACTCCAAAGATTATGAATGAAATAACAGGTAAAGAATTCAAAAGAATCAATATAAAAATGATCAATGAATTCCCAGAAAATGTAGAAAAACAACTGAATGAAATTAGGAAATCAAGACAGGATATGAATGAGAAATTCAATAAGGCAGTGGAGAGGTTGAAAAAAAAACAAAACATAAATCTTAGAAATAAAAGATACAATAAATTGAACAAAATATTAAGTCATAAAGGTCTCTCTAATAGAGTAGACCATGCTAAAGGCAGAATCTCAGAGCTGGAAGACAAAATGACTATACTTAAACATTCTGAGCATATTAAAGAAAAGAAAATGAATAACCATGACCAGGATATACAAGAAGCCTGGGACAGTATTAGAAGACTAAATTTAAAAAACAATATGAATTGCAGAGGGTTGTGAAATTTAGGTAATGACATAGGTAACCTCTCCAGGGAAATGAGCGCAGAAAATGTTCCAAACCTTGAGAATGCAATTGACAATCAATATGGTAATCATTCAGAAATCCAAATAGACAAGATTAAAAAAAAGAACATCTCTATGACACATTAAATTAAGATGTCTAACATATGGAATAAGGATAAAATTTTAAAAGTCTTAAGAAAAAAATGTAGGTCACAGTTGAGACAAACCAATCAGAATTATTTCTGGTTTTTCAGCACAAATTTTAAAAGCCAGGAGGGCTTAGAAAGATGTGTTTCCAAGTCTTGTAAAACAAACAAACAAACAAACAAAAACCCTGTTGATCAGGATTACTATATATAGCAAAGTTATCCTTTAGAATCAAAAGGGAAATAAAAACCTTCCAAGATAAACAGAAACTAAAAGAATACAGGACTACTAAACCAACACTACAGAAAATATATTAAGAAATACTACTCAGAACAAATAAAAACCAAACCCCAGAGCTCACAATGGGCAAATCACATTTGAAGTAGATACAAGCAAATGAGAAACAAGACCAAATTCAACATTGGAAATTAATAAAAATAGCAGAAATGAAGAAGGATCTCATTATAATAATATTGAATATAAAAGGTTTCAACTCTCCAATTAAACAGCAGACTGGCAGAATGGATTAAAATCATGACCCAACTCTACACTGTTTGCCAGATTCACCTTATAGGCACAGACAGCTACAGGCTGAAAGTGAAAGATGGCAATTGATATAGCATGAAAATAGAGTCAAAAAACAAGCAGGAGTAGCTATTCTTATATCAAACAAAGCAGACTTCAAGCCAAATGAGGTAGAAGAGGCAAAGAAGGATACTTCATACTGAGAAAGGGAATAACCCAACAAGGAGATATAATGATAATCCATATTTTTTCTCCAAATGTTGCTGCATCTAATTGTGTAAAACAGACAAAACTCAACTAAAGACTCAGGTAGATTCCAGTATGATAATATTGGGTCATTTCAACATACCTCTCTAAGTAATTGATGGGTTATTGCAACATAAACCCAGTATTGATCCTTCAGACTTAAAATATGCATAAAAAGAATGGACTTAACAGAGATTTGTAAAATATTTCATCCAAAAATAGCCAAATACAAAGTTTTCACCATGTATTCAAGGAACCTTTTGTAAAATAGATCATATTTTAGTGCACAAAGCAAATTTTAGAAAAATACAAAAACCTGTGTAATTCCTTGTGTATTATCTGATCATAATGAAGTAGAGCTAGAACATGACACCATAAAAATATACAGAAACTATATAAACACACAAAGAGTGAGCAATACACTTTGAATGACAAATTTGTGATAGAAGAAATCAGGGGAGAAAATTTTTTAGAATCAAATGGGAATAGTGACACAACATACCTGAATATCTAGGCCACCGTAAAGTTGATACTAAGAGGAAGATTTAGAGCTATGAGTGCTTATGTAGGAAAATCTGAAGGATCTAAAATAATCAACCTAATGTTACATCTAAATTCCCTTAAAAAACAAAAGGAAACCAACTTCAAAACCAGAAGAAGGAAGAGAATAATTAATATGAGAGCCCAAATCAATGAAATAGAGAATAAAAATTCACAAAGGATCAATAACATAAAGAGATGGTTCATTGAAGAGTTAAAGAGATTAATAAAACCTTAGCCAAACAACTGAAAGAAAAGGAGGGAAGACCTAAAGAATAACATTGGAGTTGGAAAAGGAGAAATCACAGAAATCCAGAAGGTCAATAGGGACTGTTTTAAAAACATAAATTCTAATAAAGTGGAAAACTGAGAAAAAATGGATATATTTCTAAATACAAAAATTTAACCAAGAGGACATAGAAAATCTATAGAGACTAATAATTACCAATATAAGAAGATTTCTAGGAAAGAAAAGTCCAAGGTAAGGTAGATTCCCATCTGAGTTGTAGCAGAATTTTAAAGAACTAGTTGCAACATTGTCAAATTCTTTCATAAAATACAAAGGGATGAAAAACTGCCAAATTTGTTTTATAAATCAGTATCGCCCTCATACCAAACTCAGACAACACATCAAGGAGAGAAAACTGCAGACCAGTTTGCCTGATGAATGTAGATGCAAATATTCTTAATAAAATATTAGCAAATCATATTCAAGAACATATTAAGAAGATTATACATAATGAAGAAGTTGGTTTTATCTGAGGAATTCAAGGATTTTTTAACATATACAAATGTAAAAATGCCATTCACCACATAAATAGAATTAAGGTCAAAAATCACAGTACATGTAGAGAAAGCATTCAACAAAATTTATCATCCATTCATGATTAAAAACAAAGACAAGACTAGGAATAGAAGGATATACATGACAAATCCAAAGCCAACATAATAGTGAATGGAGGAAAACTGAAAGCATTTCCTTTGAAATCCAGAACAAGATAAAGATACCCACTGTCACCACTCCTATTTAATATAGCTCTTGAAACTGAAGCCAAAGGAATCAGGAAAGTGATGGAAATTAAAGGGATACAAAAAGAAGTCAAATTATCTGTTTGCTGATGACATGATCTATTAATTAGAAGACTCAAAAATTTCACCAGAAGATTTCTTGAGCTGATAAACAAATTCAACAAAGTAGACAATTACAAAATCAGCATGCAAAAATCAATAAATTTCCTATATACTAATAATTAATTTGCATAGAATGAATCAGGAAAACCATCCCATTCACAATAGCTTCAATAATAATAAAAATTAAATACCTGGAAATAAATTTAACCAAGGAGATGAAAGACCTGCACAACTAAAACTATAGAATTCTGAAGAAAGAAACTGAAGAGATACAAGATGATGGAAAGATGTTCCATGTTCATGGATAGTCAGAATTAATATTCTTACACTACCAATTAATATTGTTGCATATTACCAAAAGCAATATACAGAGTCAATGTAACACCCATAAAAATGTCAATGACATTCTTCACAGAACTAGAAAAAGCTATTCTAAAATTCATTTGGAAGAATCGAAGACCTGAAATACTCATAGGAATTCCAAGCCAAAAAAACTTCGTTGGAGGCATCACAATATCTGACTTGAAATTATACTACAGAGCTATAGTAACAAAACCTGCACAGCAATGACATGAAAACAGACCAGTGGAACAATGGTACAGAATAGAAGACACAGGGACAAGCACACGCAGATAAACTTATCTAATCTTTGACAAAGGTGTCAAAAATAAACATTGGAGAAAAGACAGCTTTTGAAATAAATGGTGCTGGAAAACTATTTTTCATATGTAGAAGAAAAAGACCAGATTCTTGCTTTTGCCCTGCATAAAAGCCAACTCAGAGTGAATCAAAGATCTAGGAATTAGAACACGAACAATGAAATTACTTGGAGGAAAATAGGGCAATATTCCAACATATAGTCACAGGCAATTAATTTCTTCAGAGGTCCCTAAAGGTCAGAAAATAATTATAAATCTCTGCACAACAAAAGAAACAATCAAGAATGTGAAGAAAGAACATATACAATAGTAGAACGTCTTTGCTAGCTACTCTTCTGAGAGAATTTTAATATCCAGAAAATACATAAGAAACTCAAAAAACTTAAAATCAAATAAACAGCTGGATCAATATATGGGCAAAAGAACTAAACACACACCTAGAAAATAGAAATACAAGTGGGCAGCAAACAAGAAAAAATGTTCAGTGTTGTTAGCAATTAGTAAAATGCAAATCAAATCTACGCTGAGATTTCATCTCACTTCAATCAGAATGGCAATCATCAAGAATAAAAATAACAATAAATGCTGAAGAGGATGTGCATAGAAGGGAACACTTCTATACTGTTGGTGAAACCACTATGTAGTATGATGTAAATTATTATGCAGGTTCCTCAAAAATCTAGGAGTAGAACCACCATGAGACCCAGTTTACTACTCTTGATATTTATATCTAAAGAAATAAAGTAGACACACTGTAACAATACATACAAACCTGCAATTCTAGCAGAAGGATTCACAATAGCTGAATATGGAACTAGGTGGTGTCTGTCAATGAATGAATAGAAAATTACACACATACAGAACGAAGTTTTATTCTTCAATAAAAAATAAAATTATGTAATGTGCAAGAAAATAGATGAAACTTAAAAATATCATGCTAAGTAAAATCAGCCAAAGTCAGAAATTTAAAGGTTATATGTTGTCATTGATGCATGGAAACTAGAGAGGAAAAAGGAAAAGGGAGTTTGGAGGGATCTTATAAATATCAAAGGCAGGCAAATAGAGTAGAGGAAAGGGACAATGGGGAGGGGAAAAGGGAGGAAAAAAGAAAACACAGGGGAATATAATCTAAATCATTTTGTTATATTGTGTGCAAGTATAAGTATGTAGCAGCAAATTTTATCATTATGCAAAATTCTAATGCACCAATAAATATATGGAAAAGTGATTTATACAGTCTTACTGTTAATTTGAAGAAGTTTCATTGAATAGGTTGTTCAGTCCTTTGGTTTGTATCTCTGTGCCTTCCTCAATCCTGATAATTCTTAAATTTGTTCTTTTCATGATATCCCATAGTTCTTGTAGGTTCCGTTCATGATTTCTTACCATCTTCTCTGTTTGCAACTTTATTTTCAAGATTCAATATTTTGTCTTCATTGTCTGAGGGTCTGTCTTCCAAGTGATCTAGTCTGTTGGTGATGCTTTCCATTGAGTTTTGCATTTGGTTTATTGTTTCCTTCATTTCAAGGATTTCTGTTTGGTTCTTTTTCAGAATCTCTATCTCTTTGTTGAGGTGATCTTTTGCTTCCTGTAGTTGCTCTTTCAACTGCTTATTGGAGTGGTCAATCATTGCCTGCTCTTGCTCTCTTAACTCATTGTTTGCTTCTCTGATCATTTTAATCATGGATATTCTGAACTCCTTTTCTGGCATTTCTTCTACCATGCTGTCATTGGATTCCATTAGTGTAGAATCTTGGTTTGTTTGGAACACTTTCCTCCCTTGTTTTTTCAAGTTGTTCATGTATCTTCCCCTCTAGCAATGCAGATCTGGGTTATTGCAGTTTTTGCCCTATAGCTTATAGTGACCCTATAGTTTTCCAAAACCTCTTCTTTAAGGGGCGAGATCAATATTAACAACACGCAGCCCAGAAAATATGCAGCTGTAAACCAAATAGCTCCTGTGAAGACTATTGTTACAATAGTCTTTTTGTTACAATATTGTCATAATAAACAGAGAAGATGAGTTCAATTATTATCTACAGTATAACAAACAGGTTTGCAATGAGGATTGTAGTTTCTAATGGAGGACAAAGAGGATGGGGAGGGGTGTAGGATGTAACTGTTAATAGTGTAAGAAAAGAGCACGAAAAAGTTCTAGATCATAGGAAGAGTGAAAGTGTAGTCAGAAGAAGTTGGTTGTTAGCATGAGAAAAGTGAGAAAAGGCCCTTGAGGAAATAGGTAAACAAAAGGAAAGTAGAGAAGCCGGGTGTGGTGGTGCACGCCTGTAATCCAAGTGACTTGGGAGGCTGAGTCAGGAGGATCACGAGTTCAAAGCCAGCCTCAGCAACTTAGCGAGGCCCTTAGCAACTCAGTGAGACCCTGTCTCTAAATAAAATACAAAATAGGGCTGGGGATGTGGCTCAGTGGCCGAGTGTCCCTGAGTTCAATCCCTGGTTCTAAAAAAAAAAAAGGAAAGTAGAGAGCAAGAAAAGAAAAGCAATAAAAATTTAAAAGCTTTCACAACGGAGGAAAAAAAAAAAACTACACTGTAACATCATATACTACACAAACTTCCCAGTCTTCAGTAGCCTGAGGCATGAGAGGTACCTGACCATGAGCTTCCAGTCTCCAGCAGGCATCTCAGGATGGAATTTGCCCACTTAATGGCAGTTTCCCCTTCATAGATAATCCAACATGGCTGCACTGGTTTCCAAACTTGTTGGCAAATGGGGAGATGCAGGACAGGACGTGGGCACAGAGCTTGTGTGGGGTGCAGTTGGTCAGGCCAGGGCCCCTGGACATGGTGTGCTGTCAGCTGGGCCTGTGGTCCTGCAGTTCCTGGCTTTTATCCCAAAATGGCTGCAGCCAGGTGTAACCTAACTGTGCCGATGGACTTCCAGGCAACAGCAGCAGCTGGCCATCCACGGACGGTCAACAGGTTCTGCAGGCTATTGGCAGATGATCAGCAGATGAACCTTGGTTGGTGGGTGATGGGTAGGTGAAAGGCAGGTGATGGGCAGGCCAGAGGCAGGCAGACAGGCCAGTAACAGATGATAGGTGGCAGTGAGTGAGCAATCTGCACTCAGATGTAGTCGCCGGGTAGACTGCGGGTGATAGAGGTAGACAGATGTGGTGAACAGCAGGGGATCAATGAGGAGTGGAGACTGCCTCACGGAGAAACAGATTTTCCTCTGTTTGAATCCTCAGTTACAGAGCCACAAGGGAGGCAGTTTCCCTCTAGTCTGCCATCTTGGATAATTTAGAAGTTTCTTTTTAATGTTTTTTTCTTTTTAAAATTTTTGTTTGTTCTTTTTAGTTATACATGACAGTAGAATGTATTTTGATATATCATACATCCATGGAGTATGACTTCTCACTTTTGTGGGACAATACAACGTGGAGTTGCACTGGTCGCGTATTCTTAAATGACCATAGAAAAGTTATGTCTGATCTATTCCAACTTCTTTCACATTCCTTCCCCCTCTCTCTTCCCCCAAATTACCCCTATCCAGTCCAGTGAACCTTAACTTCTCCCCTGCCACCCCCACCTATTTTGAGTCAGCATCTGTATATCAGACAACATTTCATCTATTTTAGGGGGGGAATGGCTTCTTTTACTTAGCATGATAGTCTCCAGTGTCATTCATATATCAGCAAATAAAATAATTTCATTCTTCTTTATGGCTGAGTAATACTCCATCGTGTATATTAACCACATTTTCTTTATCCATCTATTTATTGAAGGGTACCTGGGTTAGTTCCATAATTTACCTTTTGGGAGTGAAGCTGCTATAAACATTGATGTTGCTGCATCACTATGGTATGTTGATTTTAAGTTCTTGGGTATATGCCAAGGAGTTATAATACCTGGGTCAAATGATGGTTCAATTCCAAATTTTCTGAGGAATCTCTATACTGCTTTCCAGAGTGCTTACATCAATTTGCAGTCCCACTAGCAGTGTATGAGTGTACCTTTTTCTCCATATCCTTGTCACATTTATTGTTGCTTGTATTCTTGATAATTGCCATTCTATTTAGAGTGAGATGGAATCTCAGTGTAGTTTTGATTTGCAATTCTCTATTGCTAGATATGTTGAATATTTTTTCATATATTTTTTATCAATTTTATTTCTTCTGTGAAGTGTTTATTCAGTTCCTTTGCCCATTTATTGATTGAGTTACTTGTGGTTTTGGTGTTTTTTGTTCTTTATGTATCCTGAAGATTAATGCTCGATCTGAGGTGCATGTGGTAAAGATATTCCCCCTCTCTTTGGGCTCTCTCTTCAAATTATTGCTTGTTTCCTTTCCTGTGAAGAAACTTTTTAGTTTGAATCCCTCCCACTTATTGATTTTGATTTTCCTTCTTGTGATTTAGGAGTCTTATTAAGGAAGTCAGATCCTTTGCTGACACTGTGAAGATTTAGGCCTACTTTTTCTTTTTTAGTTTCAGGGTCTCTGTTCTAGTGCCTAAATCCTTGACCCACTTTGAGAGGATTTTTGTACCAGGTGAGAGATAGGGGTTCAATTTCATTTTTCTACATATGGATTTCTAGTTTTCCCAGCACCATTTATCAAAGACACTATCTTTTCTCCAGCATATGTTTTTGGCACCTTTGTCTAGTATGAGATAACTGAATCTATGTGGATTTGCCTGTCTTCTATTCTGCACCATTGGTCTACATATCTGTTCTGATGCCAATACTGTACCGTTTTGTTATTGTGTCTCTGTGCTGCAAATGAAGGTCTGGTATTGTGATGTCTCCTGCTTCACTTTTCTCACTAAGGATTGCTTTGGCCATTTTGGGCCTCTTATTTTCCAAATGAATTTCAAGTCTGTTCTTTCTATTTCTATGAAGAACTTCATCGGATTTTTAATAGGAATTGCACTAAATCTCTACTGTCCTTCTACAATGCTACACGTCCTTCCTTTTAAATGTTAGCATGGCTATTTTGACAATAGTAATTCTGCCTATCCAAGAACATGGGAAATCTTTTCCATCTCCTAAGGTCTTTTCTCTCTTTAAGGTTCTGTAGTTTTCATTGTAGAGGTGTTTCACCTCTTTTGTTAGATTGATTCTCAGATATTTTATTTTTTTGATGCTATTGTGAATGGGATTCTTATCCTTATTTTTCTTTCAGCTGATTCATTGCTGATGTATAGGAACAATTGATTTATGGGTTTTAATTTTATATCTAATACTTTGTTGAGTTCATTTATGAGTTCTAGAAGTTTTCTGGTGGAGTTTTTTGCATCTTCTAAATATAGAATCAGGTTGTTGGCAAATAGTGAAGCTTGAGTTCTGCTTTTCCTATTTGTATCCCTTTAATTTCTTTCATCTGTCTAATTGTTCTAACTAGGGTTTCAAGGTCTATGTTAAATTGGAGTGTCGAAAGTGAGCATCCCTGCCTTCTTCCAGAGGGAATGCTTTTGATTTTCTCCATTTAGAATGATGTTGGCCTTAGGTTTAGCATATATAGCTTTTACAATGCTCCTACTATCCTTAGTTTTTCTAATGTTTTGAACACGAATGGATGTTATATTCAGGTTTATTTTTCTTGATTTTGGTTATGAACTCTTTGTCAGAAAGATTAATTGCAAAATTTTCTCAAGTCTAGGTTTGGTTTTTTTTTATTTGCTGTATAGTTATTATTTAGTGACTATAGATTTATCCTGTTGTTGATGTCAATTTGTCTATGTATTTATTTTACGATTGGTGTGACTTGTGTCCTATAAAAACTTGGCCAATCTGTAGGTCATGCATATATATGCTAGTTTTTGTTAGAGTAGTTGGTACCTAGCATTTTCTGTAATGGGCTAGTGCATTGTAGTGCTTTGTGGGCTTATATGATCTTTGTAATAAACACTCATCTCTATTATTGTGGCATGAAAGTAGTTAACCATGATCCTCAAACAAATGAGCTTGAGTAGAGTTGTGTTCCAATAAAACTTTACTTAAGAAAGACAGAAAATGGATCTTTCTCTTCAGGGAAAAAATGGCAGTCTTGACTTTGCCATTTCTCCCCTCCAATTACAACAAATCCCCTGGAAATCATTCAGTGGGTAGTCATGCAAAAATTCTGAATGTGGAAACAAGGTGGAGGACAGGAATGTCAGGACCTGAAGGAGGAGCCCACCATGATTTCCTTGTTTCCTTTCTCTCTCCCACATATCCTTGATGGGGCACCAGAGAGACAAGACAACCAATTTTTTAAAATAACTAATTATTATTTCCCACATTGAATTGCTGAAGCCTTATCATTGACCATAAGTCTACGAGTTTTCTTCTAAACTCTCAATTCTTTTACATTGATCTTTAAGGTTTCTTAAAGCTGGTACCACAGAGTCTTTATTATTTCAGCTTTATTGTAACTTTTTGTGGGGAATCATGTGTCCCCCAGCTTTGATCTTGTCTTTCAAGATTGTTTTAGACATTTTAAACCCTTTGAATTACCATATGAATTTTAGGATCAGCTTATCAATTTCTAAAGAACTTCTAGCAGGCATTTTATAGGAATTATAAGAAATCTACAGATCAATGTGGGCACTACTGCCATCCTAATAATATTAAGTATTTCAGTGTATGAACATAAAGTGCTTTCCAATTTATTTAGGTCTTCTGTAATTTCTATCAGCTGTGTTTTGTAGTTATCAGAGAG
>JAJEJO010000907.1:204223-246147 GCA_020662805.1 Glaucomys volans
TTCTTTTCAATCTAGCTGTTTTTATTTCTGTTTTTGCATATTTAGCCCAAGTATAATCTCGGGTATAACGTTAAAAAAGTAATAGCCAGAGAGGACATTGGTTTGTTACTGATCTTAGGGGAAAGCATTGCGTTTTTAACCTTAAATATATTAGCTGTGGATTTTACATGGATGTCTTTTATTATGTTAAGAAAGTTTTCTCCTGTTACCAGATTCTTGAGTGTTTTTTCCTTCATCAAAGGCTTTCTATTATTTCTGACTACAGCATGTGAATCTACAGCTCTTTATAATAAAAAAGACTTTAAAAAGAAGGAAAAGAAAGACAGATGGTGGGCCAGATTGGTCTTTGAGCTCCAGTTGCTGACCTGTGTTTTAGAAGTCTATTATTTTAGCCTCTGTTTTAACACATATGAACTGTCTCAAATAAATTTTAATACATTGTGTGATGTGAGAAGGTCAAGTTTTCAAAAATACTGCATGATTTCTTTGTACCATATATAAAAACAAGCCTTCAAAAAGAAGACATTCAAATGACCATATGAAAATATCATATGAAAATCTGCCCTCCCGTCATAAGACATAAGAGAAATGCAAATTAAACCACCACCCTGAGTCATCAAAGCAGAGTCCCCAGAATAGATAAAATTTAAAATGTTGCTATGGATATAGGGAGCGTATATACATTATGGATATGAATATAAAAGGGCACAATGACATTGAGAAAGGCAGTTTAACAATATCAAGCAATATGAAACACATCCTACTCTGTGCCCTAGCAATTCTAATCTTGGATAAATAAATAAGAGAAACAAATAAACGTGTTTGCCTAAAACTTGTCCAAGAATTTTGTAGCTGCCAAACATGGACACAACTCTTTCTCCTCCATTAGAAAAAATGAATAATCAAATTGTAATATTTTAACATAATAGAATCCTATGCAGCAAGAAAAAAGGAGACTTTTAACATGCGTGCATGACAAATGCACATTATATTTATGATATATATTCTATGTCTATGTATGACACTTGTGAAATGTGACTGAATGGTATAAACATTATGCTGAATGGAAGAAGGCAGACATGATATAATGTACAATGCATGCCTCCTTTTATTAGAAATTCAAGAGCCAGTAAGCTATGATGGTTATCTTTGAAGGCATTGGTGTTAACAGAAATAGAGTGTGAAAACAAAATTTTGATGTTATGGAAATGCACTGTGTTTATCTGGAGGGTGGCTTAAAGATGTTTACCATTGCCCATGAAATATAAGTTTCACACCTAACTTTCCTGTGCTTCAATAAATGTAGATGGTAGGTAACTCAAGGAACAGCAGACGCCATCAATGGGGCAGGAGTGGTAGGCACCCTGTGGAATGTCTATCACCCTGACAAAATCACTAATGGAAAATGTACTGGACATTACTCTCAGAAAGAGGCATCTCTTTAACACTGAAATGTAAGTAATTAGTCTATTCATTCATTAATTCATTGAACATATATTCATTTAGCACCCACCAGGTATCACATACATTTTTTCTACCTAGTGTAAGCATTTGAAGCAAATCACCTTTTTGAAAAATCTCCAATAGAGAAGAATTATTTAGAAACTCTAAAATCTTTGTTGAACAATTTATCAATTTCACTTATTTTTTTGAGGTGAGTACTGGGGAATGAACTCAGTGATGTGAGGGACATCCCCAGCCCATTTTTTTTGGTTTTCTTTTATTTTTGAGTCAGGGCCTCACTAAGTTGATGAGGTTTGCCTTGAACTTGAGATCCTCCTGCCTCAACTTCCCAGCTTACTGGCGATTATAGGCATGTGCTACCACACTGGCCCCATATTATGTTTACTAATTGTTAATGCTAAAGTGTATACTTTCATTTCATCCTCTTGATACATAATCCAAAGACAAGCATCCTGACGGCTTCTGGTATTAATGTTATTATGTATTTTCCATTACCTTCAAACCTTTACTCACTTCTTGTCATTCCTTTGTCCCACCAACTACTTCTTGTGTTTTTGTCTTTACTATTCTCTCTTCTTGATCCACTGCCACTTATTTTTCCATTTCTGTTTCACTGTCTTCACATCTTTATCTCTGCAACTCCTTGTATTTTCTATTTCATGGAAACTAGATCCTCATGTGTATACACACATCCACAGACATATAGATTAGGATAGGCATGAAGAAACACAGGACCATGACTTAAGCCATTTTTTCTGATTGTATAAGACTTTTATATTGTCAATACATTTTTTGAATGGATTAAAAATATGAGATACCTTCAGCAGCAAGAGAAGCATCTTGTTTGATTTTTAGTAACTTTTTCTTGACTATTTTATGTGATTGGTCTGTATACAGTTCACACCAGAAGATGAAATATAGGATTCATCTCTACTCTGACAGCCTCATTTGAATGACACTGTTTACATTAGCATTCCTAATCACTTAATGACCAATCAGATACGGTTCACTGCTAGTAAGTGTAGAAATTCCTTGTCTAAAGGGTGCAGTGTAATTAGTATACACCTAAACACACGTCCCCCGTGACCACTGGACATAATCATTATTTTATGTATTTAACTGTGAAATTCATATTTACTCAGCAGGCTAGAGAAGAACGTTTTAGTCCTCAAGGATGTTTAATAGCACATAGTCAGGTTTTCAAGGAAGTTTGCAAAAATCTTTAAAAAGCAGATTATTTTAAAAAATTGGTCGCAACTATAATCATATATTTATTGCACTTAAATACTAACTTTATATCCATGAAACAGTAAAGAAGAATAAGTATATCAACAACCTCATTATAATGCTTAATAACACAGGGGTAGGAAGCTCATGTTCTTCTAAACTATTGAAATTATTTAGACATTTTTTACTGTTGATTAATGGTTTTGAAAACAACCTCATTTCAAGGGCAAATGGTGATTTCTAATTTTCTTCCTAATGGTAAAGAAATTTAATTTATTCCCTAAATGACAAACAAATTAAATATAGTTTGTTCCTAGGAAACGCAATGTACAAAAATTTAAACTTCTGCCTTGGGCTGATAAGGGAGAACTATAGATGACTTTCCTAGTGGTTCTGTTTTCCACGAATTGTCCTTTCTACTTGACTTTGGGGAAGGATCACATTTGTTAGCACAGGAGGTTCTTTATTATAATGAATATACTCAAAACAATTGGTTTGCAAAGATTTTGACAAACAGGAATATTCTATGAACAATAATAACTGTTTGCAACTTTCTCCTATGCCTTCATTGTATGACTTTCATTAAAATGTGAATAATACACTCATCAGAACGGATGTCTCAAGCTTCTTTCATTTGCTGTTAAGTCCAGGTATAAGCCAGTGACTCAGCATCTAATCCCAGATTTCTCTCTCCTGTGGAACGTGCTCCTCCCTCTTCCCTTCTTGCTCTTTCAGGAGTCCGTCAAGAGCACCCTCATGCCCTCTCCCAGATGAGGCATTAATTGCAAAGATAATAATAATAGTGATGTGATATTATCAATGTTACTGTTATACCATTATCAAAATTGTCATAGACATTTTTACATGACAGACATTTTTTTTTTTTTAAACCGGGGATTGAACTCAGGGGCACTCGGCCACTGAGCCATATCCCCAGCCCAATTTTGTATTTTATTTAGAGACAGGGTCTCATTGAGTTGCTTAGTGCCTCACACATGCTGAAGCTGGCTTTGAACCTGAGATCCTCCTACCTCAGCCTCCCGAGCTGCTGGGATTACAGGCATGTACCCCCATGCCTGGCCTACATGACAGACATTTTAATGACCATTTTACATGCTTCAAATTTTTTATTCCATAGTCATCTACTGAATTAGACATTATTACTATTTTAGAGATGAGGAAATTGAAATACTGGAAAGTATAATACCTCTCCCAGGATCATATATAGTTGGTAACTGGTGGAACCTTGATTTAATTGGTCTCTTTAGATACTGTAAATAGGAATTTTTGGAACTTGGAAAATTGTCATGAATGAATTTGCATACCAAATGTACTGAGTTTTAAGGAAATATTGAAATAGTTGTAAACACTTCTAGCTGTGCTTTAAAAAAATGAGGTCATTTTTGTCTTTTTCTTTGTATTGCCATGGTTTGAAGTCTATTGATGGTGAATACCACCTGTCTTTCCAACAGGATTTTTGTAAGCACATGTCAGGAAGGGGCGGTTGTTTTTTGTCCAGATATCAAACAGATGGGTAGCTAAGGGTACTGTCAACCTGTTGAGATAACTTTGACGACAATTTTACTGTTGCATTTATTTCCTTGCTAAAGATCCCTGGATCCTGCCTTTCTCTTCAATACCTAATCACTTACAGAGATAAAGAGCAGAGGATGAGAGAATTTCCAAGTGTTGGCTTGAAATGTGTTTTATGTGAATATAAGTAAAGGAATAGTGTTTTTTTCCAGCATTTTCATCACTGTGACCAAAAGACCTGACAAGAACAACATAGAGGAGGAAAAGTTTATTTGTGGTTCAAGGTTTCAGAAGTCTCATTATGTGGATGGCCATCTCCATAGCTCTGGGCCCAAGGTGAGGGAGAATATTGTGGTGGAAGAGTGTAGAGGAGGAAAGCAGCTCAGGATAACAGGAAGGAGAGAGGGAGAGACGGAGAGAGAGAGAGAGAGCGAGCCCTCCCAGCCAACCAGGGACAAAATATAGACCCTCCAAAGGCATATCAGAGTTGTCATGGGAAAGCAGGGAGCTGAAACACCAAACCTCAGTTCTTGTGTTCTGACAAAAGAAAAAAAAAAAGTAAAGTCCGACACCAAAGTCATGCAAGAGAACTTCATTATAGGTGAAAGTGAGGTGAAAATAAAGCAAAAGAACAACGAGGCTTAAGCAAAAACACTCTCCCAAGAGAGTGGGCCGTCTCTAAGCAGAGAATGACAAAGGAGACAATGTTGTCCCCAATTTTATTATATTTGATGTTTACCAGGAGAACTGGGGACCACCTTCTGTACTCTGCCAATCAGGTGTCCAACTCCTCCTTCACGTTGGAAGGTGGAATTTTTGACCTTTTTGGCCCTCTCTGGAACTGTCATGGTGGCCATCCTACTTAGTGGGCTTCATCTACAAGTCAATCCCATGTTAATATGGGCACTGGGGTCAATTGCTGGTCAGAAGTTACCTTAGTGCGCCTGCGTCACTAAAGGAATCTTCCTTCCCAGGCAAGGGGAGACATTGCAGCCATGACTCCTAGCTTTACGTCAACATCAATGGACCCTGTCAAGAGTTAGTCCCATTAATCCTTTTCTTTTGACATATTTCCCAATTAGCTCCTTTTACTTCTGTTTCTTCCCTGCAAATTAACTACCACCCTTTGCTTTCTCATCTAATTTGGAAGTAGTTTAAAGAGGACCCTAAAGTCATTTAAAGAACACCTGTGACCTTGCCTGCATTTCACTGCTCATTGCTAGTCACTACCTAACAGTGACACACCTCCTTTAGCCATACCCTATGTGCCCACAATTAGCACCCAGTTAATCCATTCAAGTGGATTAATACACTGGTTAGGTTAAGGCTTTCATAACCCAATCACTTCACCTCTAAACTTTCTTGCATTTTATCACACATGAGCTTTTAGAGGACACCTCACATCTAAACCATAACAGAAGATTTTATTCTTTACAATTTAAAACTTTAACAGTCCTTATGAAAAGAGACCCTTTATTTGGTTTCAGACACACTTGGACTCAATTCCGAGTTATACCAATTACCATATGTAGTACTTTGGGTAACCTGTTAAACTGTTTTTGTGTCCATTTTCTTTGTTTTCCTTATTTTTCATTCTTTTTTTCTCACAAAAAGCATGGTACAGGGCTGGGGTTGTAGCTCAGTGGTAGAGCACTTGCCTAGAACATGTGAGGCATTGGATTCAATACTCAGTACCACATAAAAATAAATAAAATAAAGGTATTGTATCCATCTACAACAAAAATTTTCTTTAAAAAAATGAAATAAAAACTTTTGTAAGATTTAAATAAAATTATGAGAATAAAGTACATCGCCAAGTTCTTGCATTGAATAGGGATTCAAAAACTGATAAGTGTAATAAATTAATAAATGACATCTAGCACTATAATCTAAGTGAAGGAAGAAGAGGTACCTTGGCTTCCTTTAAAGTGAATGAAACCAACCAATAACTGCAGGAAAATACAAGTCAATTAGGCATTTTAATATCCTGTTGATTAAACACATTCTCTTATGGTCAACAAAAGTCTAACTCATATGGAGAAAATACAGCTTCAAGATTCATTCCGTCAACTCAAGCTAACACAGTTGTACAAAAAAGTAGAAATTTCTTGCTTTCTTATTGATTCCTGCTGATTCACCAACAGACGCAGCTAAAGGATCCTGAGGTAGATGGCCTCAGAGCATCACAACTATCAGGTTATCTCCATGCAGAGTGAAGTCCTGACTTCTATAATAAAATACATGTGGTAGCCTCAGAAGTACTAATGTGCTCTCAGCTCTACTGGTAGCTCTGGAAGCTGGATTGGTGCTTGCCTGAATGATAGGTATAAGTACCTGGTTGGAAAAAAAAAAAAAAAAAGAAATCCATGAGACCGGGTGAGTTGAAAGTCAACCTGTACCTAGATACTCCTGGATTCTTTTAGCGGAAGTAGCCTTGAAGCCTATCTGTTCTTGCCAACAAATTCGTAATTCATTGAAGTCAATATGGAATCATCGAGCTTCATTTAGACTCAATTCAAGGCTCTTCCTCCTGCTAACTAGGTTGTGAGTTGCAGAGTCTATTTCTGAACAGGCTGAACCTTACATATTCTTGGTCAATGATATGAAATGTTTTATTTATAATTTTTTTTATTGATAGAACCTAGATCAGCTGCTTTTAAACTTCGTTTGCATATGATTTTCACCTGGGAAGCTGATTTAAATTGTAGACTTCTGGACTATGCCATGAAAATTGCCATCTGATCAACCTAGTGTGAGATGCAGGGATCCATGTTTTAGTGAGTACCTCTTCTATTTCTGATTCATAGGATCTTTGATATGCTTTAAGAAACAAGTTTCTAAGGGTCTTAGGAATTTTGTTTGAATTTATCTCAAAGATCAATTAAGGAACACATGGGATTATTTAAACCTGCAATAAATAGAACACTTAATTCAGTTTCAATTCCCCATTGCATACAGAAGACAGAAAGGCCCAGGGAAATACAATCATGCAGTAGTCGTTAAATTAACAGTTAATATTTGCAGTAGGCTTCCAAACACTGTGCTAAGTACTTTACTTTCATTATCTTATGACTACTTAATAAATCCTATTATTATTCTTATCGATAGTGTCGCTCTGAACTGGAACCCACAAAGAAAGGCATCTGCATTCATTATGGAATGTGCACAAAGATATCACCTACACGTTATTCAAGATTCTTAACCACAAGTAAAAGGAGCTACTTGGAACTAACTTACATGGAAAGGTAGTTTATTGGAAGGATGTAAAGGACAAGATAGACACAAATTAAAACCATAGTTACATAACAGACAGGGGAGGCAGGAGGAGCAGCCTGCTTCAGAGCTGATGCTGATTATGCCTCCTTTTTCATTGCAGAATATCTAAGGCTTTGTACACTGCCAAGATAACTGAAGGTTAAATGCAGGAATAAAAGTTCTGAGCGGAAATATATAAGTGGCCAAGGATGAGGCAATTGACTGCCTTTTACCTTCCAAAAGCCCTGCTCCTGCTCCTAGTGTGGAATATTCTAATCAGGATGGTGGTTGTATCTGTGCAAAAGAAACTGCAGAAATTACACACAAGTTAATGTCTCTCCTAGGAGCATCCAGTAAGGAGCTTTCTGACATGCCCTGATATATTAAGAGAAATACTTCTAATCTGGCAAAAAGTAATGAAATATGAGTGAATTGTGGATGAGATTCAGTAGCAACATAATGCAAATAAAAATTTAAAAGTGAGGTAATCAGCAGTCATAAAGGGATAAAAATTAAAATGTCAAAAGAGTCAATGTTTGGATGACTTGACATTATATTAGTGGGCTTATGTTATCATAAGCAGGTTAGTCTAGTTAAGGTGGACTTACTTTAATCTAAACTTTTTGGAAATTTTGGTTGGAAGAAGATAATTAGAAAAGTTTTGTGGAGAGTCCAGACCCTTCTGGTCTTTTTGATGCTCACATGGGATCTTAAGAATAGATAACCAAGATATTGGAAAATATTCTGATTTAAATTATTGTTTGATTTTCTTTTGCAGGATAAAGGGAAAAAGCAGAGCTCTCTAGGTGAGGGCAGGGTATTCCTTGAAGCAAATTCGATTTTCCCCCTTAGTCATTCTCAGGATTGAGGCGGTGAGGAGGAGGGCTCTGGAATTCAAGGAGGGAAAATCTTCTATCTGTGAGGCTTAGGGTAATTGGCACATAAACCATGATATACAGCCACATGCAGTGGTTTTTTTTTTTTTTTTTTTTTCCAAGTGGGTTGATTGAGATGTAATTGACATGAGTAACTGCACCTGTTTAGTGTAAAATATGATGAGTTTTAATATACTTACGAGGAAACACCAACACAGTTAAGGAAAAGAACTTATCCACAATCTTTTCTAGGTTTTCCGAGTTCTTGGTAATCTGTACTCCTCACTCCTGTCCGCAAACACGGACACACTTATTTTGAATGCATTACATTTTTCAGTTTCATATAAATGGAGTCATGTAATATGTACGTTTTCAGACTCCACAGAGCCTACATTTTGAGATTCATTCATTTTCTAGAGTGTATCAATAATACACATGCCTTTTTATTATGAGGAGTGGTTGTATCCATTGTATGGATATACTCCCATTTATGAATGTTTTTGTTGTTTCCATCTTCATCTATTATTAAAAAGTTGCTATGAATATTTGTGTAATAATATTTTTTGTGGGTGTGAGAGTTAAATTTATGCATCAGCTTATCTGTGCTAGGCATACCCAGAGGGTAGAGAGTGTGGGTGTGTATGTGTCTGTGTGTGTGTGTGTGTGTGTGTGTGTGTAGTGTTTCTGGATGAGACTAGATTTTGAATTAGTAGACTAAGTAAAGAAGATGCCCTTGGAAAGGTGGGGTGGGTGGGCATCATCTCAACCATTGAGAGCCTGCTAGAACAAATAAGGCAGAGATTAATGCTTTCTGTACTTGTTCTGAGTTATCTCTTCAAGCATTTTGCCCATTTCCTAAGTAGACTGTACATTTTTTTGTTTTGTTGTCCTTGTTGTGTTTGGAAGTTCTTTATATAGTATAGATACTAGTCCAATAGCTGCTCTTATCGATAATGCTACATTTCCTTCAGTGGATTACTTTTACAGCTTTGTGAAAAATAAGTTTGGTCATGTTCATGAGCTTCTAAGTATAAAGTTTCTAATCTGTTTCATTGATTAGGTTTTTTTTTTCCCCATACAAATTAATTTTGATTACCTTGTTCTATCACAGTCCCTACAACCAGGTAGATGTACTTATGCAACTTTTTTTATCTTTTTTTGATGGGGAGGTGTGGGGGATTGAACTCAGGGGCACTACACCTCTGAGCCACATTCCCAGACCTATTTTGTGTTTTATTTAGAGACAGGGTCTCACTGAGTTGCTTAGCACCTTGCTTTTGCTGAGGCTGGCTTGGAACTCTTGATCCTCCTGCCTCAGCCTCCTGAGCTATTGGGAATACAGGCATGTGCCATCAGGTCTGACCTATTTTTATCTTTTTAAAAATTTACTTTAGCTTTACTAATCCTTTGCATTTCCATAAACATTTTAAAATAAACTTTTCTGTATCACCAAAAATTCTTGCTTGGATTTTGGTAAGAATAATGCTAAATCTTTATTTTTAGTTTGGGGAGAATTGGCATCTTTACTATGTTGAATCGTTGAATCATACAAAATGTGATACCTTATTATATGATTATAATGAGATTACATAATAAGATTCTAATATTATATGATTTATTTATGTGTGAAGTTTCAGCATACATCCTCTATAAATGGTTTAGTCAGTTTATATATAAATATTTCAACTTTTGAATAGTTTTTAATGGTAATGTATTTTTAATTTCAGAATCTACTTATTCATTGCCAGTATATACAACCAAAACAATATTTTATACCTCTGTTGCTTGAAGTATGTACATTAGAATTTTTAGACTTCTTTGGTTGCTGGATTAATATACATTATGTCATGTCCCACTCTGTCCATGGCAACTTTCTATGTTCTTCCATCTACTTTATCTGACATTAATGTAGTCACTTCTGCTTTCCTTATCGTTTTCATGATTTATCTTTTCCTTCCTTCACTTTCAATATGCATATTTTCTTATATTTGAAGTGAATTTTGTATAAATTATGTAAATATACAGCTAGATCTTGCAATGTTTTTAAATCCACTAAGGCAATCTCTGCTTTTTGGTTGACATACTTAGGCCATTTTTATTTAATATAAATATTGATATGCTAGGGCTTGAGTCAGTTATTTTATTATTATTATTATTACTATTACATTCTGTCTTTTTTCATTGCCCGGCATTCATTGTCTTACACATTTATAGAACATTTCTTCAATTTCACTGTGCTTTACTTGTACATATTTGCTCTAGGTATTACCACACACACACACACACACACACACACACACGTGTGTGTAACTTCTCATAGTTGACAGATGTTATTTTACCAGTTCAAGTGGATTATATAATTCTTACATCTCTTCACATAATTTTACCTTCTCCTTTTAATAATTGTCAAGTATTTGTCAAGTATTTTCTTTGTATATTTAGAATTGAATCACTACGATTTTTGGTTTAAATTTTTGGTTCAAATTTAGAAAATCTAAGAGGTATAAAAGGTCTACTTTTCTTTTCCTCATTTTGTTCACTGTGTTGTTCTTTCCTTCTTGATATTAAAAGGCTCCTTTTTCTATCATTCTCTGTTATAGAGTCTCTTTGAGAACTTTTTAATGGTAAGCCAGTTAATGAAAATTTTCTTATTTTTCCTCTATGCAAGATTTTTTTCTTTACTCTTAAAACATATACTTGCTGACTATATGATTTTGAGTGGAAACCTCTTTATTGTAAGCACTGGACAGAATTATGCCATTTCCTTTGACTTCTAAGGCTTTTCATGGAAAATTCAGTTATTTTTTTGTCCTTAAAAATAAAGCATCATTTTTCTCTGAATGACTTCACAATTTTCCTTTGTTTTCACAATTCTAATTATGCATGTGCTATGGATTTTTTATTTGTCTATTTAGTCCAGTTTGGATGCCCTCAATTTTTAAAATCTATAATTTTGTGTGTCTTGGGTTATAATCTGGCAAATTTTCAGACTTTACTTCCCTAAGTACTTTCTCAGTCACACTTCCTTTCTCAGCATTAACTTATTGCTTATTTAAGTTTACTTTGGCTGAATATTCTCCTTCTAGTTCTTGTCTATAAAGTGATTTTCCTTGTATCCTGGGCATTTTATTAGTATATTTTGAGACTCAGGGCTGAATTCAATTTAGCTACCTCATTACCACCAGGTAGAGGTAGAAATTCAAGCTTTCTAGGCAACATCTCTTGGTAACCAAGATGTGGGCTTTGCAGGAGCGCTGGGTGTAGGTGGGATTTCCAACTTCACATGTGATCTCGGCACCATGAAGCGTCCTTAACAGTTGGCAGCAACTGAACTGTGACTCCCTGTTTGTTCTCTCTGATGCCATGCAGATGTGGGGATATTACAGCCACAGGGTCTTTTCTGTGGTGCTTGACTGGGGCAGTTTTTTGTCTTGCTAGGCTGTCTACTTTTTGGTCCTTTGGAGAAAGAGATAAGATTTTTTTCTTGAGTTTTTTGGGGGGGATTTATTTATTTATTTATTTGTTTATTTATTTGCATCAGCATCCCTTGATTTTCCTGGGTTTGGGATTTCCAAATTTGATATTCATGAGACAAAATACAAGGAAGTAGGCAGTCACTAGCTCACTTCTCTGATCCTGACATCTCTGGCCAATTAAGCTTTTTCTCTTCACTCATCATTATATGTATGTGTGTGTGTATATATATATACATAGATATGCTAAAACATATGTATACACATATGTATACATGTGTAATGTATACATATAGGGGTGTGTGTGTGTGTGTGTGTGTGTGTGTGTGTATTTTTAGCAGAAGTAATAGGGAAAAGTATGCCTATCTTTGTATCTGGAAGTAGAATTACTTTAAGCCAAATTGTTATTGGACTGTTTGTTGTGAAGGATTGAGTTGTTCGTCCTCTCCTAATTGGTTATCATAATAATTCATTAATAAAATAGTAATTTCCCAGTTGATTCATCTTCTTTATTGACAATTGACAATCATTTGACCATATGTATCTAAGTTTCTTTCTAGACCGTGGAGTGTGTTCCCCTGATAAGTACGTCTATCTTCATGTTTCTGTCAAATTCTCTTCATTATCATAGCTGTAGAGTAAGACTTGAAGTTAGGGCTGGTTAACTTTTCAGGTTTATTTCTCTTTTTTGACTATTGTACATTCTTTACCTTTCCATATACATTTGAAATCACCTTGAGAGTTTCTTCAAAATCTGCCAGCATTTTGATTGGAATTGAATTGAATTTATATATCAATTTGAATAGAATGGGACATTTTTACAATATTATATCTTCAAATTCACTAATTGGTATATATCTATATTCATGCAAATTTTAGTTCCAGTCATATTTTAAAATTTCATCTTACTTCTTTTCATCAAGTATTTCATATTATTGAAGCTATCATAGATGTCATTTTTACTTTTGATATTTTCTATTACATAAAAATAGAATTAGTGAATATTAATCTTTTAGCCTACAAGCTACCTATAGTCACTTATTTGTCCTAGTAGCCTTTTTTGTTGATTCCTTCATAGTTTCTTCATAATGATGGCACCTATGAAAAAGCTTAGATTTACTTCTTTCCTCTAATCTGCATTTTTTTTTCACTTATCACAGTAGCAAGAACCTCCAGAATAAGTCAAATAAAAGTAGAGAGATTGAATACCTTATTACAAATGATAGACATAATAGTTATTCTTTCTTTGCTAGTTTTTCTATTAACTATCTGTATTTTTTTTCAGATTCCTATAAGAAGATCTTTGTTTTGCTTTATTTTATGGTATAGGAGACTGAAAACAGGATCTCATATTTGCTAGGCAGGCAATTTACCACTGAGCTGCATCCCCAGTGCTTTTTATTTTATTTTGAGACAGGGTCTTGCTAAGTTGCTCAGCCTGGCTTTGAAATTTCAATACTCCTGCCTCAGCCTCTGAGTAGCTGGTATTACAGGCATGCCGGAATGTGTCCTATAGGCATCTGAAGAAATTCTCATCCCTTACTACTTTCCTGAGAGCTTTTTTCATAAGTGTAACTATTTAGAACTCCTTAGCTTGTTAATATAGTAAATGTTATTGATAAATTTAAATATTAAAGCACTCTTGTATTTCTGAGACAGATCCCACTTAGGAGATAGTTTACTTTTTATATATCGTTGGATTCAATTTACATAATTCTGCTAAGTTTTTTTGCATCTATGTTTATGAGAATATTGGTCATCAGCTTTCTTTACTCATAATTCATATTTATGCCTCAGCAATCAGGGTAAAGTTTGCATCATAGAATGAGCTGGGACTTATCCCTCCTCTTCAATAGTCTGTGATCCTTTGTCTAGAACAGTCTTACATCTTTTTTAACAGTTTTTGTTTGTTTTGTTTTGTTTTTGCTTTGGAATTCATCAATGAAGTCCTCTTGGCCTGGCCTGGAGCTTTTTCATTGATTTTTTAAGCTATGGTTTTAATGCTTTTAAAAAGTATAAGTTTAATCATAATGCATATTTCTTCTGAAGGGACCATTGCTGTATTACACACACTTTGTTTTTATTATCTATATTGTCAAATTCACTGGCATAAAATGATTTTAAATTATCTCTTAACATTATTTTATCTCTACCAGAATGGAAGCAATCTCTGTCTCATTTCTGATACTGAATATTTATTTTCTTTTCTCCCTGATCAATCTGCCTAGTACTTTATCCGTGTTATCAACCTGAAAATAATTCTTTTTTTTTTACAATTATCTTCCTCAATTTTTTTGTATTCTATTTAGTTCTTTATGTTTTTATTTGAATTACATCTTGTGTTCTGCTTACTTTAATTTCTCTACCTTTTATAATTTATGAAAGTAGAAAACAGAAAACTTTGATGCCTTTCTTCTTTACCAATATGGTTCTTTAATAATATGTGACTAGTTCTAATCATTGCACATAGTCCTACCTTACACATTTTGATATGTTGTTTTTAGAATTTTCATTCAGTTAACTATAACTCTAATTTCTGTACTTTTTCTTTTTTTGAGGTGCTAGGGATTGAACCCAGGGCCTTGTGCTTGCGCGGCAGGCATTCTACAACTGAGCTATATCCCCGGCCCCCTAATTTCTGTACTTTTGGTTCCTCTTTAGTCTTTGTGTTATTTAGAAGATTTTTTAATCCCAAATACTTATGTACTTTCCAAATACCTTTTTATTTCTTCAGATCATTTATTTTAATTTAATTTACCTATGGTCAGTCATACCATATATGCTTTGTATATGTAGATGCTTTAAAATCTTATTGGGACTAGCTTTAGAAATCAGAGTGTGGTCTAACTGGGTAAATGTTTTGTGTGCATAGTGAAAGAATGTGTATTCTGACATTGTTGGTGGAATGTTCTTTCAATGTTGATTAGGTCAACTTGGTTGAGGCCCTTGTTCACATGTTCTTTATCCTTACTAATCTTCTGATTACTTGATCTATCAATGACTGAGGAGCAAATGAAGACACTTCTGACTCTGATTGGGGACTTGGTGTATCTACTTGCACTTTTATAGTCTGATTCCTTGCAGTTTGAAGGTCTCTTACTAGGTACATGAGCATTTATGTTTAAGATTCTCTTAATGAGTGCATCCTTTTATCATCACAAAATATCATTAAATCCCGGTGATATGCCTTGTTCCCATATCTATTTTATGCAATATTAAGAGGCACTTTGCTGCTGTTTCTGCATTGCAGAACTTTCTGTATCCCTAATTTTATGACATAGATTTTTCCAAGCTTTCACTCCCATGATATGTCTCCTTATTTTAAAGTGGGATTTTTCTAGTTAAGACTGCATTTGCCTTTATACTGCAATATTTAGACCATTTGCGTTTAGTGTGATAATTCATATAATACCAAATTTCTACATTTATCATTTTCTCTTTGTTCCTTTTTCTTATTCCGACATATTACAGATTAAATGAGTTTTGTTATATGATTTCATTTACTTACTTTATGACACTTTGCAAGCAATAGTTATAGGATTTTAAATAATTTATGAGATTCTATTTTAAAATGTTTATAAAATTTAAAAGTATCTGTATGCCCAAATGTATATTTCACATGCTTTTTGTTCCTTTGTTTAGATGTAGATTTCTGAAATTGTTTTCCTTCTGCCTAAAGCACTTCCTTAAACATTTTAAATAGTACAGTTCTGCTGATGACTTTTTTTTTAATAACTGAAAAAGTCTTCTTTTTTTTATATTTAAAGATATATTCACTAACCATGGCATTCTATGATCCTAGCTTTTTTTTCAGTACTTAATTGCTCTACCATCTTCTGATGAAAGTGATGGAATGTTTTCTCTATTATTTTTCTCTTGTTTTAGGGTAGTTTTTAAGATTTTGTTAACCATTGCTTTAAAATAAAGCATCATATGCCATGCTGTGGTCTTTTCCTATTTCTCATGCTTGAGGTTTGCTGGGAATGAATAGCTACTTCCTATGAATCTTGGATCTGTGTGTTTATATTTTAATCATGTTAATACCTTTTAGTCATAGCTTTTTCTGTCCTTTCTCCTTTTCGTCTTCAGGGAACTTTAATATGATCTGTTTTATGTCACTTTAAGTTGTCCTGTAGCTCACTGAGAAAGAATGAGCTTTTCTTCCTCTCTTCTCTTTATTTCAGATCATTTCCATTAATTTCTATTGACATGTCCTTAATTTTGAGTCTGTATTCTTCTACAAAATGTGTGACATACTTTCCATCACATTGACTATTTGTTTTATTTTACACATTGTAAATTTCATCTCCAAAAAGTTAGATTTAATTTCCTTTATATCGTTCATATTTCCAAGGAACAAATCCATGCTTCCCTCTTCTTCCTTCCTCCCTCCCTCCCTCCCTTTCTTTCTTTCTTCTTTCTTTCTTTTCTTATTGGTGCATTATAGTTATGCATAACAGTGAGTTTTATTGTGCACACATTACAACAGTAAATAGAAGAAAGACAAGAAAGGGGACCAGAGGGAGGAAGGAGTAGAAGGAAAGGAGAGGTACTGGGGGGTGAAAATTGACAAAATTCTACTTTCTTTAATATGCATAGGCCAATGAAATATACCTGCATGTGTAATATACTTTATGCATAGGCCACTGTGTATTTTAGTGTCCTGTTTACAAATTTTGTCATCTCTGTCATTTTTTGTTTCTCATGATCAATTTTGATAAGTAGTTTCCTTTTTTAAAATTTTTTTGGGTACTGGGAATTGAACTCAGAGGCCACCTCCCCAGTCCTATTTTGTATTTTATTTAGAGACAGGGTCTCATCTAGTTGCTTAGTGCCTCACTGTGACTGAGGCTGGCTCTGAACTCGTGATCCTTTTGCCTCAGCCTCTTGAGTCACTGGGATTGCAGGTGTGTGCCACTGAGACTGGCAGTGCTCTCCTTCTTATCAGACTTGCTATATGCGAAAGTGTATCTACTTCTTATGTTCCCACAACTGTAAAGAAAGGCAGGAACAGCCTTCTCTGAGGCTCTCTGAGAACCTAGAACTGGCTACAAGTTATTCTCTGTATAGATTTATCTTCTTTGTACTTGGATTTTTATGAAGAACTTGAGATTACAACCAAAGGCCTAGAATCTGTGGAAAGAAGGGTGATCCCACTCATATAGACTGAATAGAAGTAAAAGAGTATCTCTATACCTCAGACCAGATCCCTACAGTTGTGATAATTGAAAACAGATAAGCTTAACTTGGTGAAGAAAATGGACACAAGACTTTTGTAATAGAACCAGTAGGGAATATGTCATTATGATAATCACATTTTGTAGTCTATGGTACTAAAGCAACTCCTCAGAGGATAGAAACTGGGTGACATATTTATATAGTAAGATGTTGATATGATGAAGAGCTATTTTTACACTATCTTATTGCAGGCTATTTATAAAACTTTACTGAGAAAATAGTGGCATGGATAAAGCACTATTCATGGAAAAGAGAAGGAAGAATGAATAAGCAAACCTTGCTTCAAAATGAGTATTGCAGTACTGTGTTTAACTAGGTGTTGGTAAAGATATAAATATATGTTTAAACTGAAAACTCAACCAATAAGATATAAGAGTAATACAGGATCAAATACTGGGAGAAAAAGAAGAGCTAATGTACATGAATTAACACTTCCTGTTTCCCTTAAGGAGTCAGTAGATATTGCCTAAAATTATAAAAAAATAATAAATTGCATCATTATGTGATAGGGGCTACTTTGAAACTGCCCCTTTGAAACTGCCCTTTGGTCTCCTCTCCTCCCTTTGCCTCTGCTCCTCTCTAATCCATTTTGCAGAGGAAAAACCTGTCCTTAATGAGATGGTTTAGATTAGGAATGTGTTGAAGGCTTGATCCCAGTGCATCAGAGTTCAGAGGTGGGAAGTGATTGGATCTTGATGCTTCTGCCCTCAATAATGGATTGACCCACTGATGAATTCCCAGCTGAATTGGCTTTTGGGAGGTGGTGGAAATTGTAGGATGTTTGACCTGTTTGAAGGGAGTGGATTTTTGGAGGCACACCCTTGGGGACTATATGTTGTCTCTGACCTCCATTTTTTCCCCTCTCCCTTTCTCCCCCACCAACCCACTCTCCACCATGCCTTCTCCTCATGATGCTCAATCTTGCCATAGACATAAAAGCAAAGAACCATTTGAGTACAGACTGAAAACTTCTGCTATGGTTTGGATGTGAGGTGTCCCACAAAAGGTCATATGTGAAAAAATGCAAGAATGCTTAGAGATGAAATGTTTAGATTAGAAGAAGTTCAACATACTCAGTTGATTGATCCATCAATAGGGATTAAGTGGGTGGTAGCTATAGGCTGATCTGTTGTGGCTGGTGGAAGTAGGTCACTGAGGCCATGGCTTTGGGGTATACATTTTGTCCTTGGTGAATGGGGCTCTCTGTGCTTCTTGGTTGTCATGAACTGGGCAACATTCATCCTCCATGCCTTTCCATTATGAGGTTTGGCCTCACCTGGGGCCCAGATCTGTGGGTCGGCTGACCATGGACTAAACCTCTGAAACTGTGAGCCAAATAATTTTTTTTTTCCCTTCTCTAAGTTGTTTTTCTCAGATTGTTGTTTGGTCACAGCAACACCAAAGCTGGCTAAAACACTGCTAAAATTGTGAGCCAAATACTCCTTTCCTCCTTTAAGTTTCCTATATCTGGCATTTTGTCATAGCAACAGAAAGCTGACTAACAGAGTTAGGTGTCAGTTAACTAGTCACAGAAGTTAAAGTCAAAGCCCACAGTAATGTTCCCACTGGAGAAGAGGAAAGCTGACATCCATCTGAATGCTGAAGACCCTGCCTCGCAGGTATCCTTCCCATTCACTCAACCCCTTTTCAGTCCTATAAAAACCCTTAGCACTCTAAAACCCCGAAGATAGAGATTTGAGCTGGAAAGATTGTTTTATCTTTGTAAAGTTGCCTTTAAATAATGCTGGTTCTTTCCACAAGCTTCTGTGTCCCAACCTTCTGGTTGAGTGATTGGAAGCATGAACAATTTGATTTTGTTTACAATTTGAAATAATGAGGATGGTATAAGAGGACATAAATCCAGAGCCAAAATGTGCTGTCAGTGGGATTTTCACCAAGGTAGGGATCAGAGAACTCTGTACTGAGCTTTTTTATCATTATCTTACCATGAACTTTTATAAATACGTGGTACATACAAGATTTACCCCCAATTATCCGTAATGTTTTTTAATGCAGAATAACTTGTTCTTCAATATATTAACTAAACACAAAATTATATAAAGAGCAAACTTTCAGAAATCCATCTAATTGTTTGTACCAAATCCATCTGCCGAATTTCGAACTACTGTAGGGAAAATAGGTAAAGCCAAACTAGAAATCTTAATTCCAGGATTTAGAGGCTGGATAAGGTGGAGTGGGATTCTCAGTCTGTTCTATCCCTATTCTATTGCCTGGAAGCAACTTTTTTGAACCTTCTTGGCATCTTCTACTTATTTTAAATTCAAACAACTTGTTCTAAGGAATCAAACTATTCTAAGGGAAGTCAAACAGAATATAATACTTAAAGAAAACTTACTTCATTTAAGCAAGGTTATGAAGAGCAATGTCACCAAAAGAAAAAGTCACTGAGTCTAGTTCAAATCCAAGAACCAAATAGAAGTAATTCTTATGAACAGGAGAATAGCCACATAACCACATAGACAAAGCAAGATAAAAGTGTAAAGTTCAATACTTCTTGTGAATTGAAGAGGTGCTAAAGTATGTGAGGAATTTTACTAAAGTCTAATATTTACTTTTTTATCCATGCCATGAGTTAGGAGATGTTATGGTTTAGTTATGGAGTGTCCTCCAAAAGGAAAAAGCAAGAAAGATTCAAGGTGAAATGATTGGGTTATGAGAGTCTTACCCTAATCAGTGCATCAATCCCTGATATAGATTAACTAGGTGGTAACTGCAGGCAGGTAGGGTGTGGCTGGAGGAGGTGGGTCACTGGGGGATGCCTTGGGGTTTATAATTTGCCCTTGTTGAGCTGAGTGCTCTCTCTCTCTCTCTCTCTCTCTCTCTCTCTCTCTCTCTCTCTCCTTCCTGGTGCCCATGCTCCCAGCTGCTTTGCCACACATTTCTGCCTTGATGTTCTGCTTCACTTGGGAGCCTGCTCTTAGCACTAAGACCTCAGTAACTGTGAACCCCCAAATAAACTTTTCCTGCTGTGAAGTTGTTCCCATCTGGTCTTTGGACCACAGCAGTGAAAAAACTGACTAAAACAGGAGATATCCTCAGTGTTCTTTATAGACTTGGAGCTGCAATCTAGAGATCTGAAAATTACTTGCCTGGGGCACAACGTTCACATGAGTCAGAGTCCAGATCCTAAACCAGAGCTGGAGCTTTTAAATGGAGCACAGAACTGATTTATTTATGTGGATGAAAAGATATTTTATGCATTCTACAGGGTGGTTCCTTCTAAAGAAATGGCTGTCATTAATGTTGTTCCCTTTGCATGTGTACCCATCTGGAGATTTACTACTAATCTTTTCTAAACTTACCAAATTTTACCTCTTCTGCACAGCATTTCCTGGTTTACTGTGGGACTTGTCTCAAGCTCCCCTTGTTGATGTTAAAATTTCACTCTATACACAACACTTACCATTGTTAAGTAATATTTCCATCTCAGTCTTCTCTTGCCGGATTCTGAGCTAAAAAAATTATTTCTTATGTGAGTTTATCAGCTAACTCCCAACATAATGATCAAAGGCATCAATCACTAAATAGATACCTTCATTTATTGAGTAAATGATCATTTCAGAAACTAATAACATACAAAAAGCTACGTTGAGCTTTTTGTCTCAGAGTGCGTTAGATAATGCGGCTGATTTTATTTGCTCTTAGAATGATCAAGTGAAGGGAATCTGTGAACCTCAAATGTGGAATAAATGGGAATGGTAGAGTTGGGTTATGGTGGTAGATGTCTGTAATTTCAGTTACTCAGGAAACTGAGGCTGCAGAATTGTGATTTGGAGCCTGGAGCCTAACCTTAGCAACAGAGCAAAACCTGCCATCAAAAAAAGAAAAAAGAAAGAAAAAGAAAGAAAGAAAGAAAAATGATAGAATTTCAACAGTCTTAATACTGCGTGTTTTATTCACTTTTTTCTTTCTTTTTATCCTGAGATGAGATGAGAACAGGTAATTACTGAAGACAGTGTTGAAGAATATTTGAAGAGTTTGTAGAATCTAAGATTATTTTAAAATTCTTGCCAATGTCCACTTGCAAGCATGTTAAATTCCAAGTGGTTTTCATTCCTACAATCAAGGTGATGTAAAATGGAGCTATTGAGATGTACTCTAAGAATTTTTCAATTTCTCAGCAATCTAAAGAGGTTTTTCTTCCCCCAAATACTTGGAGCATTCTTGTTAATTTAGGATTGGACTGAAAGACTTTTTTTCCTTCCATAGACTTCATAAAGTTTATTTTATCTTTATTTATTTATTTATTTATTTATTTATTTGCAGGACTGGGGATTGAACCCAGGGCCTTATGCTTACGAGGCAAGCACTCTACCACCTGAGCTATAACCCCAGCCCTAAAGTTTACTTCTTAATTGATATTTATTTCCCATACAATTGCACAAGTGCTTCATGGATCAAAGTATACAGATTGCTGCTGAGGGTTTACCACTTGAGGGTCTTGAGTGCAGCAGCTCATGTTGTATTAAGAATCTATCATCATACAATGACCTGAAAATCTGCAGAATATCTGAGTGAAAGCTGGTGATGGAAGCAGAGGGTAGCATTTTCAAGTTTAATCTCTTTCCATCATTAGGGATTCTGGGAATCATTGCCCGTCGTGTTTCATTGCCTTTTGATTTATGTAGTATTGCCCTTGCTCTTTCTTTGGAAATAAGATATAATTTAATTTGGTGCCTCCCAAACTAGAATAGGAGGTAGTTTTCTGAGTTCTTTTGAAAACAGTTGTGGAAAAGTATGTGTCTCTGTCCATTCTGGACACAGATTTTACTGTGTGGCAGTTCCTAGGAATCCTTTTTTTTTTTCTTTTTGGCAGTGCTGAGGATTGAACCCAGGGCCTTGTGCTTGCAAGGCAGGGACTCTACCAACTGAGCTATATCCCCAGCCCCCTAGGAATCTTTTTTTAGCAGAGTCTAAGCAGGCCTTTTACAGAGTCCCAGAACTCTTCTTCTGCTTTTGTGGAATGTGGATGCCTCCATCCTGGATGTGGAATTAAAGCCAAATAAGGTGGAGCAGTAGTGTAGAAGACCCTGGGTCTCAGACACGTCCAGGACCACCCTCCTCCAGGCATTGCCATGAGAGACAAATTAACTTTTCTATTATTTTAAATTTTCTGTCCCTCACAGGCAGACCTACTTGTAGCTAATATGATGTTAATGGTGATAGCCATTATGGAACAGAGGTCAGAGTAGAAGGGAGAAATTATATCAACCAAACTATCCAAAACTAAAGTAAAAGAAGGAAATAGTACCTCCTTTATTTAACCACTTACTCATCCACAAAAGATTTTTTGTGTTTGTGTTTTCAGACTTTCATAAGACTATGTCCTTGTATCACTATAATTCAACTAATAAAGGGAAATATTTCAATGAATTAATTTACTTTAATCCTGGCACAATGATGACAGGAAATGATGATATATTAGCTGACATGTAAAATGTAGTAAAATCTTTATACAATGTGTACATTAAAAACACAGAATAGATTAGTCATGACTTCTGCTACAAAAATCACAAATTAATCTGGAGCCACAGACCACTCACAGCAATATGTTTAATACGTTCTACAATTCATACTTTTGCCTATTTGTTCAAAAGCCTTATGCTAGGCCTTTGTTTTGTTTGAATAGTTGCAATAGATTATGTTCTAATGATTCTATAGGAACTGCCATTGACATTAACTGTCATCAATTTAAGTCAATCCATATGTTGGTGGATTTATTTCAAATCAATGTCAAATTGTAAAACACACAGACCTGTACATATATGTGCACACACACACACTGAGAAGGAAACTTCTCATTAAGTCATATTAATAAGACCAGCAGAAACAATCAGGAAATGATCATATAGCATGACAGAGCTGTATGCGAAACTTGCTTCTGCTCCCTATTAGGTCATTTAATTGCTCAAAGCCTCAGTTTCCCTAATTATAAAATATAATTAATATTCCTTATAGTATAGAGCTTTTATTCCCAGAATGCAGCAAGCACTAATTAAACATTGTGTTATTTTCTACAATTTAATACATCTAATACAATTAAATGTTAGTAAATTTAAAATGATTATTTACTCTTGGCCATAAGTGTATACTCATTATTATACCATATGAAAATGGTAGTGTTAAATACGTGAAAATGATATTGAACTGAACTCCCATTTCATTTTATCCTGAGTGTATGTTTCAAGTCATTTAAATACCTAATTTAGGTCTTGTGGAAAATGAGAATTTTGTTTTCCTGTAGTAACCTAATATAAAAAAAAAAAAAGGATGAGGGCACATGGGAATGAAAATACCATTAAAATGTTGAAAATGGAGTTGAGAATAAATATAGTTCATCTTTTGAAAGTAATAAATTTAAATGTAAATGTAAAAATAAGGGATAAAATTTATAATCAATACATTTCATAGAGATAAAATATAAGTAATATTTGTTTTTACTAAAACTGAAGAACAAAGTTCAAGAGAGAAATAATGCTTTCCCATTATTTCTTGATATGTACAATATTTTATTTCCCAAGTACAAATATTCTCATTTATATGAATATCTTCTCAATGTTGAGACTTTTAATTCAATGTTTGAATGCCTTAACATATTATGACCAATTTCCAGCTCCATGGAAGAAGTTGATTATGAATGTCTTTAGAAAAGGTTTATACTGACCAATTATCAGTCTTAGATATTGCCTCAGGATCCCAGAAGTTTGGATGAGGAAACCAAAAAAAATTAATTAAGACGAGAAGAATGAAACAATGAAAAGAAAATAACTTTTCATCACAAAAGGCTTCAAGGTAAAAATCCATATGAAAAAGCTAATGCTAAAAATATTATAAAAGTATTACATGTCAAAATATAATAAACAAAATTTTTTTACATGATGTTAAATTATATAGGATATAAATGTATTAAGAAGTAAATAAAGTTATTTCCAGGAAAGAATAAACCAGTAATTGGTAAAAAATAGAACTCAAAGAAGAACAATTGAGTGGAATGATTATTCAAATATTTTAGAAATGAAAAATACGAGCTTTTACCTAAAACTACAAATGATAGCATGTGTTGTAAATTAGGATAATGCAGGGGAAGAACTGACGAACTTACAAACAGTTCTTAAAAGTTCACCAACACAAACACAAATTTGTTAGGAATTGTGAAGCATCACAGAAAGTGGTTTATATTAAGGAGACAAAATTTTATCTAACAACTCATTACTAAAAGTAAAAAAATAAATAAATTCATGTTCTTAAAGGCCACGAAGGAAAATAAAATTCCCCAACAGAATTTTGTTACGGAATGTGTGTAGATCATTTTCAATAGCAAAATATACAAGTGCAAAGTGCCACGAAGAGTAAATATACCTACCAATAAGATTATGTGAAGAGCAACAGCAACAAATAGCAATCTGATTAAGATTCCTGGAGAAATAGAACATTGAAATATCAGTACAGAAATCAACCTGTGGATCAACGGGAGTCACTGTCAGACCCACAAAACTAAAGAAACTTGATATATGACTAAGTAGGCAGTATGGATTAGTGATGGAAAGAAGGATGCTGATAGAAGATGTAAGGACGATGTGTAACTAGGCTGCATAAAACTGTATTTGTATTAGCACTCTCTACAGTAATTAATTCCATATGAGTGGGAAACATAAATGAGTTAGCATAACTTTGAGAAAAAGATACTATCTTTTGGTCTGGGGATATAGCTCAGTTGGTAGAGTGCTTGCCTCACGTGCACAAGGCCTTGGGTTCAAACCCCAAACCTACAAAAAAAAAAAAAAAAAAGATATTGTCTTTCTGACATTAGGAATACATTATCTTTAACAAATCATAAAATGTCAATCTATTAAGAAAAAGATTTATGATTTCAACTCCAGGAAAACCAATAATCAAAAGTCATTTTTAAAAGTGAGAATTTAAACCAAAGAGTGAAAAACAATGTGTGCTGACTTCAAGGTTCACGTTAATTAATCATTTAATATTATGGAAATAATTTTACATCAGAGGAAATCTACATTAATTATAAATAAGTAAATCACACATGATCTAAATTGGACTACTTTACACTGCTGTGTCAGAAAAGCTTTTTATTCTCCACTGCAGGCATATTTTCATAATGATTTATATATTGTTTGCTATCAGCTGCCTCCTGGTGAAGAAACGTCAGCTGTGAACTCACTGAAAGCAACCTGTGATATCAAATTGTGTAGCGTTACTCTGGATTCACTAGAGTTATAAGCATTTTTAAAGAATGAATGGTTATGGTATTAAAATGATGATTCTGATGCTTGATTTTGGAATCAGGGACCGGCATAGAATTGTGGTTTCAAGTCGAATACATCTCTGTTTATCTCAGCTCTTCAGCAGGGATGAGGGAAACAGTCTTAAGAACAACAGCAGTAGTATTGTCCGGAGATTTGAGTATTCAGAGTCCCAGAACCTCCACTGGGGAGGATGGAGTCAGCTGGATCATGAGTGACAGGTGGTAGATGGTAAACTAACATGACCTGGTACTCCAGTTTTTGGCACATCAATTAGAGACTTAAGAAAATATTTTTGAGTAACATAATGTTATGGTTTAGGTGTGCTTAGGTAACACAATACTGTGTTTTGGGTGATGAAAACTGTGGTTCGTGGGTGATGAAAGTCCCCCAAGGGTACATTGTGATTGGAAGCCCTACTCCCAGGTTGGTGATATTTGGAGGTGCTAAGGTACTTTTAAGAGCTGTGACCTGGAGTGAGGTCTTTAGGTCACTGGGGGCATACCCCTGGAAGGAATTTTGGTACCCAATTTCTCTTCTGGCTTGAGATAGGACCACTTGCTCTGCACATAATTTTGTCATTGCCATCTGCCATTTGCCATCAAGTCCTTGCCAGAATTAAGTGTGTGCAGGCCCCATACCCTAGAAACTGCAAAACTGTGAACTAAATAAACCTTTCCTCTTTTTATTATTATCTGACTTGGGTATTTTGTTATACTGGCAAAAGATAAATACCATACAGAATTTTAAGAAATCCAAAGCAGTTTTTATTTTAAATAGCCTGTTGTAAATAATGCAAAACTTACCAAAACACAAAAAGAAACTAACACTAATTATCACAGTGGGTAGCACAGAGAAAGTACTCAAATATATAGGCTTCAACCATTCCTGTGTTAGAATGGAACATATAAAGATAAATAATTAGATAAAGAGAAGAATAGTCAGACATACCCATACCTATTGCTAAAATATAGTCTTCATGTACATAGAAGGATATGACTACTATTGATAATCTGGTGCTAACTTGTGAAGACATTAAGTTGTGAAGACATGCCTGGGAAACTCAAGTTTTAGAATTGGAGGGACATACAATGCTGGAGTGGGTGTGGTTAGTCAGAATGTGGAGGGCTATTAGCTTCCCATTACTGGGGCAAAGATCTGAGCTAATCCATTGAAAACAATACATGATTTATTTTGGTTCACAGTTTTAGTGAAGTTTCACTTCATGATCCATAGGCCCTATTTGCTTTTGGGTCTGGGGCAAGACAGCTCATCATAGTGGCAGCATGTGCGAAAATTTTCACCTCCTGGCTGGGACACAAAGAGAACAAGGAAGAGATCTGGATCCCTCAATTCCCTTCCAGGTCATGCCCAGGTGACCTAAGACCTCCTCCTAGGCCCCACCTCTTAAAGGGTCCATCACATAGATAGAGGACTAAGTCTCTCACACTTGAGCCTTTGAGTGACATTTACGGCTCAGCCTACAACAGTGGTATTTCAAGGAGAAGGCCACAGGGAAACCAGCTATTACATTTGTGAAGGCAAAGCTGGAGAAGAGTGTTTTGAAGAGGAGATTCCAACAGAGAAAAGGCTGAATTTGACCATGGTGTCATCTGACAGCCTCCTGAGTAGCCCAGAATCTGGGGTGAGAGACAGACTTCTTACTTCTCCATCATTTCTCTTCAAGGACCCAATACTCTAAGCAGAAGGACTGAGTTTCCTTAGTTAAGAAAGTGAAGCCATATTTCAGATTCCTATTCTTACCAGGAAATGTGATATTAGTTATAACTGAAGGAAATAAATTAATATGTTTAAAATTCCTTGTGTGTCTAAAGGGCAGGACAACAATTTAACCAACATAGTCAGTCTAAGCAATAAATAGTGACCAATGTGTCATACATATGTGGCTCTGTGTAGACACATAGAGAAGTACTTGCATAAAATTTTCATAGGACATTATTTTATCTCTAAATGCTACAGCACATATTTGTATGCACGCATGCACACATAACAGTTTAGATTTTCACTTACATGGAAATAGTCCAGTAATGCACTTCAATATATTTCAAGTGTATTTACTTACCTTATCACCTTTGAAAAGTAACAATCATTTTATTCCCATTTCAGAGAAATATATTAAAACAAAAGCTGTTGATAAATGTAATAGAAATGACATATGTCATATTAAGCAAAGTGAACTCTTTACTCTGTCAAACCTAGTATACTTTTGTTATAGCTATGATCTCAACTGGAACTGATCAAGTGTCTAATATATATAATTAGAGACTATGATTTCACCTGCTACAAGAGCAATTCCTTTTTACTTAGAAAATTTTTATTTACTTATGGAAATATATAAGATATTAGAGACTGAGAGACAAATACCCAAACCCATCACTCTTGGCTGCAAGTGCCTTCTTATTCATTTATTGTCCACCACATTGCCCCACGCACACAAAACTGCCAGGCCTCCCAGCCCTCTTCTGGTGATCCCTCTTGGGAAGGCTTCAGCCTGCTTGACTTTTAGAATCTTATAGATGGGAGAAGACATGGGAGAATGTCTGTCCTTGTCTTCTGGAGTGGTTGTAAGACTTCATATCTACATTAGCCCAAAGTTAGAATGCCATTTCCTCTACATGGTTGCCCACACTTGGGATAGTCAGAACTTCTCATTTCAGTCACTTTAATATATGTTTCATAGTATTATACTTGGGTTTCAGTGTTAAATGTGCTTGCATGTATTTACTTACCATCAGCAAATCATGTTCATGAAGTGTCTGTTCAAATACTTTGCCCTTTAAGTTGAATTGATTGTTTCCTTATTTTTGTGTGTGTATTTATAGAATTGTCTACATATTTGGAATGCATATGTATATATATAAAAGGAGATAAATATTTAAAATACATATATTTTAAACTATATATTGAATACATATTTTATATGATTATCATATATTCTACATATTGTATATTATATTGATATATAATACATTTTATAGTATAATATATAACATAATATCAATCTTATGATATATAATGATATGATGTTGTATAATACATTATTGTTTTTTCTCTGTATCTGTGGCTTGTCTCTTTGACTTGTCTTTCCATTCACTTGGCAGAGAATAAAAGACCTTTGAAGAAATGAAATATTATTTTAATATTTTTTTTGGCCCTGGCGTTGAAGCCAGGAGCATTTTACCACTGAGCCATACCCCTAGTACTTTTTATTTTTTGTTTTGAGACAGGGTCTCGCTAAGCTGCTCAGGGCATCATTCAGTTGCTGAGGCTGGCCTCAAAATTGCCATCCTCCTGCCTCAGTCCCCTGAGTCCCCAGGATTACAGACAAGCACCCATCATGTCTGTGCATTTTGATGCCCCAAGGTCAGATAAACCAGGATCTCTGTTATCTTTTTATTTTTTTATTTGTAAGTAGCCTATGAGATAGCATATTGATCTTAAATTTTTCTATTATTCTTTGTTTTCAAGCAAAGAATATTATGTCTTAATAATTATTTTTACCTGTTACAGGAAAAATGTCTAGAAAACTTTGCATTACATTTTTGTTTTTGTATTTGTTTTTATATTTAATTTATTCACAGTTGCATGAGTCTACTCATCAACAAAGTATTTGTAGCTTTCAGACAATAAAAAAGAGCCCTGTGTTTTCTGACCAGATGGGATAGCCGCCAGTGATTTCTTACTTACTCTCTCTTGATGTATAACATTAGGAATGATATCACAAAATGTTTTGGGTACATAAGAAAAATTCAAGAAATTAAGAATAATGAATATATATATTTCCATTATATGATGAAAATTTTAGTACTTTTTAGTTTTTTTTGTCTCAGAAAGGTTCAATTCTGTACATTTTTTAGTTCTTCAATGATACCATATTATTTATCTGTGAATAAATTATCAACTATTTCCACAAATTCTCTGCAAAATATGGTATTCTTTTCTACTGCACAAATATATGAATATTTAAAGGGAACTACACAGTTCCCTTTAAAAGTAAAGGACAGCATTATAGACATATCCTCACCACAGAGTAGCACACTCTAAGTCTGAGAAACAACTCTGACCATTAAATAAATATAGTTAAAAATGTTTGTTTTTATAATGCATAGATATAATGCCATTACCTCAGGAATCGTGAGTTTATTTCTGCTGATGAGAAACAATCTAGTCAACTAGTTTCCATGATAGTTTTCAAGCCAATTTTGAAACAAGACCTCAGCAGAGTAGTTCAAGGTACCTTAAAAAATGGGTTCCAGATTTTTCATTAAATCAAACTCACTCTTTTCTTAGCATATAGCTTCTTCAACAAACAACATTTAATAAGCAAAATGTAACCAAGCATAAGAATTGCTCTTAAAAATAAATGTAGAGGAAGCCTATGATCATGTATTTGCATCAATATATGTGTGTCACCCTTACCAGGACTGCAGGCTTACTTCAAAAGGGACAGATGTGGCTCCTGTCTTGAAGGACTGTGACCTCACTGAAGTGCCAACATTCTGGGTGGTTTGTGAAGAGTGTGAGAACCATATAATGAATTGTTAGTTTTCAGAAGCTCTCAGTAAAAGGTAGATATGTCACTTTTTGGTGTCCTCTCCAATTTCTTTGATCAGTGTTTTAAAATTTTGTTTGCAGAGATGTTTTGTCCTCTTGACTAGATTCATTCCTGATGTTTTAGGAATGTTTAGCTACCATAAAGGGGTTGCTTCATTATTTTAAATGAAAAATGCTCACTCATTTATGGAAGCTAAATAAGTTGATGTCATAGAAATATAAAGTAAGATGATCATTATCAGAGGATGCAAAAGGTAGAGAAGGATTGGTGGATAAGAGAAGGGTTGCTTGGCTGATAACAAAAACACAGAGCAGGTTTTGACACATGCCTTAGTCCCAGTACCTGTTGGACTTGCCGAGTACCCTCATTTTATCATTACATACCTTTTATGATATCATTACATATCAGAATATCACACTCCACCCCAAAAATATGTACAAATATTAAATTATTATGTGTCAACAAAATTTTTATAATGTCCTTTAAAAGATTAGGAATGTCTGATTTCAAGCTAAGTAGGAATAGTAAGAATAAAAAGACATTAATTCAAAAGTAGTTAACATTCTACTTGAAGAAAATAACAAGCAAAGGATGAAAAGGAGAAAACTATTTTACCCATATCATAATACTAGTTTGTAAAGAGCTTAGCTTGGGTTCAAATGATTTAAAGTTCCTGGAATCTCCCTACATTTTTGTATATTTGGTTGAATTAGGAAATCTGACTTTTTATTTATGAAATGACTAATTCCCAGCTTATTCGGCAGGGAATTTTGTAAGACTTATTATGATTCCTAGTTTCATTATTTAATTTTATTAGTTTGGGCTTAGGATCTCTCTCTTAAGAATGGTGGTGAGCTCCAGCCCTCCACTGACCAGGAGGAATCTTTGGTCTGGGGGTGGGTCAAGCAAGAAAGAGAAAGTAGAGTCAGAAGGCAAGAAGCAGAAGTCCACTCCTCCCAGGTTTCAGAGAAGTCAGAGGTGCTGATGGAGACTGCGGGGACCACAGCAGGGAACCCAACAGGTGGGTGTGAAGTGAACCCGTGAGAGAATGGACCCTGGGACCCATGGGCATTGCGATTGTGCAGTGCAAAGCAAACGCTGGTAAATGGGAGAAGTGACTGACAGTTGGGTTTGCTATGGTCAACAGCTAGGGGTGTGTTTGGTTTGGGACTATGGGAACCACCCAGGTAAGGACCTCTGGGCTATGTGGAAGGAAACCAGGTGAGGATGGTAAATTTGGACTAGGCCAATGGAGTCAAATTATTTCTGTTTTGTATTTGTACCAGGGATTGAACTCAGGGGCACATTGCTACTGAACCACATTCAACATTTATTTATTTATTTATTTATTTATTTATTTATTTATTTATTTAAATCTTAGTCTTTCCTATTATATATTCCATTAACCTACTAAATGTGTGTCTTATAGCTTGTGATTCTTTTTTTTATTGGTTCTTTTTAGTTATACATGACAGTAGAATCCATTTTGATATAATTACACAAGCATGGACTATATCTTATGTTAATTAGGACCCTATTCTTGTGGATGTACACGATGGTGAGATATTCACATATGTTCATAGGAAAGTTAGGTCAGATTCATTCATTTCTTTTCTGTCCTCCCAACTTGAAATCCTCCTGACTCAGCCTCAAATCTCTGGAATGAAAGGCATGCACCACTGCCCTTGGCTACAACTGGTTTTAAGCAGCTTATTTCAGGCATACAAAAATGAATACACAGAAAACAATTACATAAAACAAATTTTTGACAAGACTGAAAATATAAACCCTATACTTCATAGTCATGTAATATTCTTTGCTATGTATGTGACCAGACACATTTTAAAGAGAATGCTAATAAGGCTCCAAAACAAAAATCAATTAAACGAAATTATCATTTTCAGTCACATAAATGTTATCTTAACATTTTAACTGCAAAGCATTCTGCCTATAGTCTTAAAATGTTTGGAACATATCATACTTAAAAAGTCAATTCTTTCTTTATCCGAAGTTAACATGGTACTGTGCAGAATATCATAGATGAAGCTGCTACCTTCCCATATCTTGTTCCTAAATTTCTGACCAGAAGTAGTTTCTGAACTAAATTTTTTAGAAGTTGCAACATATTCAAAGACATTTTGCTTTCTTCTCAACTTTATCTTGGTAATGAATGTACTTAGACCAAAAAACAGCAATTGCAATTTCAAGAATCACCTTGTAAACAAACACAAGTGCAATACGGAACAGAATCATGACTTATTGGTGTTATATTACTTTAAAATTTCATTAACAGCATAATGGATTGTTTTGCAAAGACTGAGGATCAAATTTTCATTATCAAACACCTGGATGTTCCAAAGTGACTCTCAAGAGTCAAAAACCTAAGAGCACAGACCAAGCACTGCATTTCTCAAACAGGCACATTTACACTGGTCTACAGCACACCTATCTCACTTCACTAGACACACTGGCTGTCTGCCTGTCTATCTATAAACTTGTCCTTACTGATAAATTTCTTTAATATTTTTATGTTGATGGTTTCTCTTTAGTAACACACATGGATTCTAAGGATTCAAGAAAGATTTTAATAAGATTAACACTCTTATTTTCTTCTACTGAAATGTTTCATGAATATCAGCTACAAAAAGCCTTTTTCCTTGTTACCTACCATTGATTAACAAGTGAAGTGTTTATGTGTGTGTGTGTGTGTGTGTGTGTGAGAGAGAGAGAGAGAGAGAGAAAGGGGGGTATATAGATGATTGATCAGAGACCACTAACTGTCCTCAAACCTTAAAGATAATAAGTTATATGTGCAAAACTCGTACTGCTACACTCTTAGAGATGATAGAAAATTAACTCACGAGTGGTTTAAGAAACACTGAGTACATCACAGTAGGACTTTATAACCAATAGACTTGGTATGCATTAGAATTTTACTATGTGACTATGAAGCTAAGAATTATTGTGTGTTCTCCAAGTATTATTTGTGCAAAAAGTTCTTCTGTGCAATGAATAGTTGTTTTGCTTGTTCATTTTCCTTCAGTCTTAAATTCACCATAAAAGAGTGCTAGGATTTGAGTCAGCCCTTTACGTTTGTGTGCTGGCAGCGTGGTCCCCAGTGTAGGGAGGTTGAGAGGCGATGGGGCCTTTAGGAGGTGGGACCTGTGGAAGGTAATTAGGTCACGGTGGCTTCGCCCTCTTGAATGTATTAATGCTTTTGTAGTAGGGTTCGTGGGGTCTCATAGGATTTAATCATTTCTCTGGAAAGTGAGGTACTACAAAGTAAAACCAGTCCATGTGCTTGGTCCCTTCTGCATGAGGCCATACCCCTTCCCTTCTCTCCAATGCTGGGTTGTAGCCAGGGTTCCCTTGCATTTACATTGGGCAATAAAAAGAAAAATGAGAGTGATGTTAAAATTACATTCACACTAAAGCATTCAAACATTACACCTCAATATTCACTATCTATGATAACAAGTGGAAAGAATAAAGTGGATCCTTATTGATTTCTCAAATTGTTCTGGAAGGAGGCATTTGTATTACATATAAAATTACCAGTGTAATTGTGGACTTTTTTTATTGGTATGTTTGTGTGTGCACACGATTGTTTTCAGTAACACTGAAAAGCAGAAAACCTGCTCGGACATTCTGCTGCCATGTACAAAGTCACACACAGGATGCTCATTCAAGCTGATAAATGTTAATCTAAGGTATACACTAAGAATATACACTGAAATAGATCTCACAACCTAATAAGGACTTAGTGCCTGTTATTGTAATCAAACCTTCTCATTCAATTAGTTGCATTGTAAGTGAGGAGATGTGCAATAATTTAAAAATCACTCACATTCACCATCCTCATCTTCCCTCGCCAAGTGACTGTTAATAATTGCTCCCTCTTAAGTGAGATGAAATGTTGTATTCTCCTATAGTTTACATTTTAAAATTTATTTTTCTGTATCCTCCTATGATAACAGCTTTCAGCCAAAACATTAAATTAAACTTTAAGTTATGGAAGCATTTGTGAAATAACAAATCTGCATTCAGTTCCCTCCCTCCTCTGCATTAGTGCATGTCATGGTGTCACCATCTCTCTGTAAACTAAGATATACTGTGAAACTTAGCTGTGTGTTTATTGATGAATCACATAATCATTTAACCACAATTAGAAACAGAATAAATTGTAGCTGCTTCGAATTCTGTTAGCTCATGAAGATGTACTTGAATGTCAAAATATATTCATAGGAAAAGAAAAAAATAGCATAAGTAATTTAATTGAGCTGAATTTTTATATTTCACTAATGGGTATAATCAGTGTTCCACTGACAGCATAAGTCATTTTTGTGCACAGCAAGAAACCACTGGAAAACTTATTTTATCCATTATATGCCATGGTAATGTGACTCTTTCCATACCATCCACCTTTTATGAGCTAACTCCCTTTGAAAACTATTTATTTTCTGGTAAATTTCAAAATGATAATTATTGTACTCTTAAAATTAATTTTCCTGACACAAAATTTTACACCCTTCAATCTGTTGGGTGCATAATTCTACTTGACCAATCTTGTGGAAAGTCATATAATATACTATTTTTTCCTAATTTTTTTTTAGCAGAATAAAAAGCTATTCAGTTTAGAACTAAAGAAATTCAACAATCTGGCTTCCATTTATTTTTCCAAAGCATTCTAAGCTCTGGTGCAGTAGTTAATAGCACAGACTCTCAAAACAGCCTATTTCGAAACTAGGCTCTGGCATTGACTTCAGGCAAGTTGGTAACTTGGGTCAATATGATTGCAACTTATTGTGCTCATCTAAAAAAATATAGAGAGAAAATTATGTATGCAAATATACATAACACATTTTGAAATTTAGAAATTTTTTAACATTGAGAGGGTAATCTGGTTTATATACCATGTACGATGTATGTCTTTTTGAGGGATCTAGGACTGCACCCTCTAATAGAAATCATTAATAATTTTTCTAACCGAGCACGGTGGCGCATGCCTGTAATTACAGTGATTGGGGAGGCTGAGGCAGAAGGATCACGAGTTCAAAGCCAACCTCAGCAACTTAGCGAGGCTCTAAGCAACTCAGTGAGACCCTGTCTCTAAATAAAATACAAAATAGGGCCGGGGATGTGGCTCAGTGGCTGAGTGTCCCTGAGTTCAATCCCCGGTTCCAAAAAAATAAAATAAAATAAAATAAAATAAAATAAAATAAAATAAAATAAAATAATTTTTCTAACACCCATTCCCATTAAATGGGATACATTAAGATTTCGCAGGTAGTAGCAAGTCAATTCAAAATAGTTTACTCATTTTTACTATCACAGAAGCTTTGGTTTTCAGAGTTGAGAACAAGAAATCATGAAACAGTTATAAATAAGCCATAGCTTTGGAAAGTTAAATTGATTGTAACACAACACATTTACATAACAATTCCAGGCACCCAGTGGTCACCCGATATATTTTGGTTTCATAATTATAGTTTCTACTTTTTTGCTAATTAGAACCCACAATGACTTCCAGAACTGTCTGTTATGTCCTAACTACCAGCCATACTTCCATATTTTGACCATATTCATTATCATAAGTCACTACATTTCTTCTATAATACCCACTTTCCACAAAGATTCTAAGGCCAATATTAACTCCACCTGATTTATAAAGATTTCTTAGACCTTCCATTTTATAATTTTCCCTTTAAATTCAAAGTACTTATTGAATAGAACTTCCACTGAATAGTTAGACATATCTTTTAACATGATTTTCTTAGGTCTTGCCTATTTACTTTTGCTTATTTGTTGTATGTTAACTTAAACTTGTGTGTGCATGTGTATGTTGTTATTGAAATTCTCATAGCATGTACGTCACCACATAAAAGTGAACAAGTCATTGTTTTTTAATATGTTCACAACATTCCACAACACTTTCCTGACTCCAGAAAGAAATTCCATATACATCAGCAGTCTCCTTACCAAACTTACCTCCCATCAGCTTCCTGGAGCCGCTAACTCACTTTCTCCATGGATTTCCCTATTTTGACTTTTCAATAAATCACATCATGCAACACATGGCCTTTTGTGTCTGACTTCTTTTTCTCGGTGTATTGTTTTCAAGACTCATTCATGGTATGGTACGTATCAGTACTGCATTTCCTTTCTAAAGCTAAATATTTCATTGTATGACATACATGCTATGTATTCATTTATTGTTGATGAACATTTGGCTTTCGGTTTTTTGATTATTGTGAGCAATGTAGCTATCCACATTTGTGTACAAGTTTTTGTGTGGAAATATTTCTGTATTACTCTTGGTGTATATGTAGGGGTGGAACTGTTGGATCTCATGGTAATGATATGTTTACATTTGAAGAAATGTGAAACTATTTTCCAAATCGGAGGCATTATTTTGTATTGCCATCAGTAAAGTCTGGGGCTCCAATTCCTCCACATCCTTGCCAACATTTGTTATTGTACTTCTTTTTAATTACAGTCATCCTAGTGGGTGGGAAGTGGTACATCAATGAGGCTTCATTTCCATTTCCCTGATGACTAATACTTCTGAGCTTCTTTTCACATGTTTATTGTACATTTGCATATCTTTGAAGAAATGTCTATGCAAATGCTTTGCCATTTTAGAATGGGTTATTTATCTTTCCATCATTTGAGTTGTAAGAGTTATTTGTATTATTCTCAATACCATTTTCTTATCAGAGAGATGATTGGCATATATTCTCTGCTGCTCTGCGGGCTCACTTTCAGCTCTGTCAATGGTGTAATATGCAGCACAAAAGTTTTACATTTTGATAAATCCTGTTTATCATTATCTTCTTATCACTTTTACTTTTGTTTCCATATTTTAGAAAACTTTGCTTAATGAAGATAATGAAGTTTTATTTATTTTTTCGCTTCTAAGAGTTTTACATTTTTCCTTCTCACATTCTAAGTCTTAAATGATCTTTTGCGTTACTTTTTGTGCACTGTGTTGGGTAGGGATTCTAATTTCACTTATGCAGGTGAAGATCCAGTTGTCCAATATCATCTGCTGAGAAAGGAACTTTCATCATTGATTTGTTTTCAAACACTAGTCCAAAGTCACTTGACCAGGAAGATAAAGCTTTTTTTGTTTTGTTTTTCCCAGACTCTATTATATCTATATGTTTATCCTTCTTGTACTGTACTGTCTTGATTACTAAATCTTTGTAGTAAGGTTTGAAATCCATAACTCCTGCAACTCTGTCCTTTTTGAAAATTATTTTGGCTATTGGAGATCCTTTGACTTTCCATTTGAGATGCAATGAGGAAGACAAGGATCTAGCTAGAGACATTCAGGAGACATTAGTAGCTGAAACAATAGACTTGACACAAGGAAGGAGATGAGAAACAGGCACCAAGGAGGACTCCTAAGGTTCAGTCTTATACCCGGGTTTCCTGGATAGATGATGAGAATTTGCTAAAATTTTGACATGGATGAAGGTCAGATTTCGAAGGTCAAGAGTTAGAAAGGAGGAGATAGATCCTAGTCCCTTACTAGAATCAGTCAATGATCCAGCTACCATAGTAATTTCTTCAGTCTGACTTAACAGTGGCAAGACAAAAAATGCCAAAGAGGTCTCTCCAGCAGCAGGTTGACAGGAATGAAGGATCCACAATTAAGCAAAGAGAACAGAGGTCTGGCTTGAAAATAATGAGTTCAGCTCATGGTACAGGAAACTCATTAAAATAAAGCAGGTACGAGATAAATAAAATTCTTGGAAAACATTATTAACAAATGAGCTAAAAGCAAGACCAGAAGAGACTGGAAATGCTTGTTATGTAATTCAAAGGCAGGAGCACCCAGGCACTTTCGGGCAGGGAGCCAGGCAGGTATCTCCTTCCCTCTTCAGATGTGGTGACTGGGGACAATGGAGAAGGAAGGACCTCTTACAGGGGAGTTTATGGTGAAACGTTTGCAGAAAAGTTTCAGCATTCCTGTGTTAGAAGACATCCAGTAGATGACATCCTGAGTCTTCGGACATTCTGGTTTGTGATTACAATTAAAAATTGTGTTCTAAAGTAGATTTTGTTTTCCATTCTGGAAGCAAACAATTGTCATAGACTAAAATTTAATGTTATTAATATAGTATTTCAAACTTGATTGTATTATTTACTATTAGATTTCAAAATGATTTCACATCAACTGGGTGAAAAAATATAATGATACTCTGTTTTCATAAACATCTAAATACCATGCCACCTTTGTAATGGTATACATCTAGTATTGTGATTTTTAAACTTTTATGATATTACTCACGTACAAGTAATTCTGACCTAGATAATTTTTATTCTTATAACTGTCTTCTTGAGAAGTTAGATCCTCCTTCTCCCCTCATTTGTTTCCATTTACATAAAATTTTAAGCTCTTTGTTTCAGGAATGATATCCTGTATACTGCAGGTTTCAGAGCACTCTGAACTAAGCAAATGTTGATTAATATGTATTGATGATTACATTTGCATTGGGTAGGCATTTTCTTCAAATATTGACCCTCCAAAGTTGAAATGTATCCAGATATTTACTAATACAAAGAAAGTTTTTTTTTTTTTTTTTTTTTTTTGGTCCTGGGGATTGAACCCAGGGGCACTCCACCACTGAGCCACATCCCCAGCCCTATTTTGTATTTTATTTAGAGACAGGGTCTCACTGAGTTGTTTAAGGCCTCGCTAAGTTGCTGAGGCTGGCTTTGAACTCAGGATCCTCCTGCCTCAGCCTCCCAAGTGCTGGGATTACAGGTGTGTGCCACCGCACCCGGTGGCAAAGAAAGTTTTTAATAGCCCAAAGAAAGTTTTTAATAGCCCACTTTCTCCTGGTTGTATTTAAAATTAGTATATTCACAAAACATATGCATAATTATTTCTTGAAACTAAATATGCTAACTGATACATAAAAATATAAAATATACATATATTCATATATACATTTATTTATAATAATGGAGTACCATGTGATGCTTTTCTACATGTGTATATAATGCTTAAATTAGATTAATCATATTTATCTTCTCAAAAATGTCTTTTTTTCTTTTTTTGTATTTATTTTTTTAATTTTTGCAGACTGCATTTGTACACAAATGGGGTACAAATTTTCATTTCTATGATTGTGCATGATGTGCATTCATACCATTCATGTAATCATACATGTACATGGGATAATGCTGTCTGTCTCATTCCACCATTTTTCACACCCCCTCTTCCGCCCCCTCTCATTTCCCTCTTCATAATCTAAAGTTCCTCCGTTCTTCTCTCACTCCCTACCCGCCCAACCTGATTCTATGTCATTATCCATTTATCAGGGAAAATATTTGACCTTTGTTTTTTGGAGGTTGGCTTATTTCACTTATGGTGTGACCATTCTGAATCCTTTATTTCGGCTCTTTGAGGAGTACGGTAAATACCTGTCTGCACTCCTCCCCCTGCTGTGGAACAGCACACCAGAATTTACTGCTGTCTAGTTGCAGCCTGGTGGTCATGGATCACCCTTTCCCCATCCCTTCCTCCCCTCTATCTCCTTAGTCTCTGGTAGCCACCCTTCATCTCTCCATTTCCATAGTATCATATTTTAACATTGTACAGATGAGTGACAACACACAGTACTTGTCTTTCTGTGCCTGGCTTAATTTCACTGAACCTAATAGTCTCTAATTCTATCTATAAGCGCAAAAAGGAAAACGGGAGGCAGACCCCCGACGGATTCAGAGAAGCCTTTATTCCATCGCAGAGTCGGGTGTCATTCGGGTCCACTTTCAGGATGGAAAATGGCCCCACGGTTACAGAGGAGATTTTGGCTTTATAGGGTACAATGATGTCATCATTGGGAGCAGACTTGACAATCTGGGGCTAGTTGAACATGTTAAAATCTTAATTCAGGAAGGCAGTTGTAAAAACGTTGAAACTCGTTGTCTGGGGAGATAAGAGTCCAGATCCCAGGGATGAGCACTCAAATCTTGCCAATGGGTGTTGGCTGTGCTTCCATTTAGGACTGATTAGCCATGGGGGAAGGCCATGGTTTAGGGCCCAGCATTCAGCATCTGCCTCTTTCCCCCAGGGCCCATTGTTATCAGGAATGCACTGGGAGAGGTTTAATGGTTGACCAGTTTCCTTTCCCACTTCTCGGGCTACACTGTCCCTTCATTTTTTGGGGGGAGTTATTTTATAGGAATATTATTTTCCATAACCCTTCACTGTCCATAGTGTCACAAATGACAGGATTTCAATTTAAAAAGAGTCTATTCACTTATTTATGGATCATAGTTATATATAGTATCAGGGTTCATTTTACACAATCATACAAGCATGGAGTTCAGACCCAGTACTTCCCCTTTCCCTCTCCTCTTCTGTCTCTACGTTGCCTTTCCTATACTAACTGATCTTTCTTCTGTTTATTTGTAGTTTTATTTAAATTATTGCATTATGGTTTTACATACATGTGAAACCCTCTCTGGTATATCCATATATGTGAAGCCAGAATTGGGGACAGGCAGTTAGTTAGTATAGAAATAAAGAAATTGGGTCAAATCGAGAAAATGGAGGACATGAAAGCCATCTGCATCTGAAAGTTGGAGGCTGCCCTTGGGAGAATGGAATGTCAGAGATCTCTGGAGCCCATTGATTACCAAATTTACCTGCCCTTATCGAGGACTATAGGCAAAGAGCTGCTAATTAATACCCACTGGGACATTACCTGTTATCACTTTGGCCCTCCCCCTGCCCATCTGCTTCTCGGCTTTGGCATCTCACTTGCAAAACTGGGCCTAGTCACGTAGACAGGGAGGGAAGAAATGAGGGGGGAGGAAACAGGAGAATAAAACTTATAGAAAGGACAGGATTTACTCATCACATAAATTCTGCCTCTGGGTCCCCTCCTTCCACCCGTGAGAAGCTACTTTAATAAAGCTTCTTACTTTATACTCTACACTTGCCTCAGCGGCGTGCTTCTCTGGCCTTAAACTTCAACACTTGAGGAAGCAGGACTCCTCACAGGCAAATAGCGGTATCATACGTACATAGGAAAGTCTGGCCAGAGTGATTCCATCATTGGTCTGTTTTCTCATCCCCCTTCCCTTCCCATGGGTCCCCTTCTCATACTGCACTGATTTCTATTTTCTTGGGGTTTGACCATCATCTGCTTCTTTACCCTTATTTTAACCTAGCTTCCCCATATGAGAAAAAACATTTGACCCTTGACTTTCTGGGCCTGGTTTATTTTACTTAGCATGATGTTGAAAGACCCTCAGTCACCCTGTCCAAGGAAGATGAAAGGCCCTTCTTTGGGCCAGCCTACGTTGAAGGTTGGCCATTCAGAGGTGCAGAGGGTTACCCACTTTTTCTTTTTGACCTCGACCGACGAGTTGGTGGCACGGTGCTGGACGTTTTGCCAGTGGTCGAGGGTGAGACTTAGGGGGGTTACCATGGATTGCCCCATCTTAGTCCCGCTAGAGGAAAGGGAGTTAAGGAACAAACACGAGAGGATAAAAGAACACAAGACAACAGGTTGCGAACGCTGCGCATCTTCGGCATAAAACCGAAAGTTTCAGACGGTGCCGGAGAGCGTTAACTCTTCCAGCGCCAAAAATACAGAGTGACGTGTCCCCTGGACACATCCAGATTCCCGAAGAATCGGGTACAGAGGTTCCCTGGGACGTCTCCCAGGGTGGCAGGGGAGAAGTCTGAGTTCGTCAACTCCTTCTCGGGCTGCCCAGAATACAGATTGACCACGCGTGATCCAGATTGACGCTGCGTTCAAGAGACGTGGAAACAAACACAAACAGACATGCAGAGAGTCAGAATGCAGAGAGTCAGAACAATGAACAATGACAATACAACATCAAGCTCGAGCTGGCCAGCTTACCTCCCAGTAGTTCTTCCAGACGTTCCTCGGGCAGGGAATTGGGGCAGCACAAACACCAATCTTGGTGGGACCTCCAAATGAAAGACCCTCAGTCACCCTGTCCAAGGAAG
>JAJEJO010000907.1:246547-271519 GCA_020662805.1 Glaucomys volans
GTATGTATAAGACATTCTTTATTCATTTGTCTGCTGACTGGCATCTGAGCTGGTCCACATCTTGGCTGTTGTGAATTGCACTGCTGGAAACATTAATATGGATGTACCTCTAGAGTATGCTGCTTTTAGACATTTGGATAAATAACAAGGAGTGGGACAGCCAGGTCAAATTGTGTTTGCATTTCTAGTTTTTTGAGGAACCTCCATATTGCCTTCCAGAGTGGTTGCACGCATTTGCAGTCCCACCAACAATATAGAAGTGTGTCTTTTTCCCTACATCCTTACCAACACTTACGATCGATTGTATTCTTGATCATTGCTATTCTGACTGGAAATAGATAATATCTCAATGCAGTTTTATTTTGCGTTTTCCTGATTGCTTAGAAAGTTCGAACTTTTTTTCATATACTTGCTGGCCATTTGTTTCTTTTGTGTTGTTGTTTAGTTCTATGAAGAGTACCATTTGTATATTGATGGGGATTGTATTTAATCTGCCTACATTTTTTCAACTTTTGATAGTATGGTCATTTTGACAATACCTTTTCTGCCTCTCCAAGAACATGGGTGGTCTTTCCATTTTCGAAGGTCTTTGAATTTCTTTCTGCAGTGATCTAAGGTTTTTATTGTAGAGGTCCTTAATCTCCTTAGTAACATTTATTTAAAAGTTTTTTGTTTGTTTGGTTGAGGTTTTTGTGAATGGGATAGTTTTCGTAATATCTTTTTCACAGATTCATTATTGGAGAATGGGAAACCAATCAATTTACATATGTTGATATTGAATCCAGCTACTTTGTCAAATTTGTTGACCAGCTCTAGAAGTCTTCTGGTGGAGATTTTTTTTTTTTTGTCTTCTAAATAAAGAATCATGCCATCAACAGAGATTATTTGACATATTTTTTTCCTATTTGTATTTGTTTATTTTCCTTTTCCTTCCTGATGGTTCTGGCTGAAGTTTTAAGGTTCACGTTGAATAGGAGTGGTGAGAGTATATATCCTTGTCTCATTCCTGTTTTAAGGGACATGTTTTCAGTTTTTCTCCATTCAGTATGATGTTGACATTGGCTTTGTCATATATGATATTTATAATGTTAAGGTAATTCCCTTCCATTCCTATTTCCTTGAACATTTTTTAACATGAATGACTGCTGGACTTTGTCAAATGCTTTTTCTGCATCTACTAAGATAATCATGAGATTCTTATCTATAATTCTGTTTATGTGGTGAATTGCAATTATTGATTTGTGAATGTTGAACCAACCTTGCAACACTGAAGTGAAATCCACTCCTTCATGGCGCACTATCTCCTTGATGTGTTTTTAAATATGGTCTGACAATGTTTCAATAAGGATTTTTGCATCTAAGTTCATCAGGGATATTAGTGTGTAGTTTTCTTTCCTTGACGTATCTTTGGTTTTGGTATCAGGGTGATACTCATCCTCAGAAAACTAAGAATGGAACCACAATGTGACCCAGTCATCCTAACCCACTCCATGTGTTCATCCAAAAGAACTAAATCAGCATACTATAGTGAAATAATCACATGGATGTTTATAGTCAAGGTATGAAATGAACTCAGGTACCCATCAATAGATTAATGATTATGAAAATATGATTACACACACACACACACACACACTCACAAAATGGAGTTTTACTCAGCCATAAAAAAGAATGAAATTATGGCATTTGCCAATAAGTGGATAAAACTGTAAATATCAAGCTAAGTGAATTAAACCAGACTAGGAAAACCAAGGATCGATGTTTTCTCTCATACACGGAAGGTAAAGCAAAGTAAGGAAAAATGGGGTTGGGGGGTCAGATATTCAGATATCTTGAATATATAGGGAAGAGCAGTGGAGTAGAAGAAGGAGAGTGAGAGAGAGGATGGACATGAAAAGGGAGGCAATAGGAAATGAATTTGACAAAATTACTCCCTGTGCATGCAGACATATACCACAGTGAAGTTCAACATTACACATGACTATAAAACACCAGTAAGAAATATATAAATGAGTGAAAGAAGACCAGTGGAGTAGAGGAAGGGGAAACAGAGGGAAAAAGAAGGGGAAGGGAAGAGGCCTTGATTTCAGGAGAAAGTGGTGCATATTAATTAACAGATATTGACAGGAAAGTAAAACATCTGACAAAGAGTAAAACAACCAGCAAATTACAAAAAGTATCGGACAGCAATCAGGGAACTAATGGATGGGACCTTTTAGCATAAGAACAAATATCTTTACACTTAAGCAGTGCATGATACCAGAACAATTTTGCAGTCAGAATGATTTCAAAATGTTGCACCTAGTTGGGAAAAAAACTCAAGTATTTCTTTTATGTTCTTTAATTAGTAATATTTGATTTGATTGGTCCTTTTTAGTTGTACATAATGAAAGACCCTCAGTCCCCCTGTCCAAGGAAGATCACTCGAAGACACTGGCTGCAAAAACACGAGGCTGTTTATTAGTACACAGGCGCCTGCGGGTGCTCAGAAAAACCTCAGCCGGAGCTTCGGTGAACTGGCACACCGGGCTTTGGGGTACAGGGTTTTTATAGGGTAAAAGGGCAGGTTTCGCGCGCGCGGTAAGCGACAGGTTTCTTATTGGATATTTTGAATACAGCACATAGGTTTACATTTTAACTCCCGGAACAACCACGATTTTTGCTAGGACAAGGTGACCTATACTTTTTCAATTGTCCTGTGGTTTCTTAATCTGCTTATCAGTTTAAGTTTAACAACCTCCGGGCGTCTCCCGAAACCAGTTCCTGAAACCAGTTCCCGAGTCCAGATCCCGAAACCTCCCTAGGGGGTTGGGGTTGGGTAGAGTGACCTATGTCATGGGTTTGTAGTTCCCGGAATTTGTTCCCTTCCTATGGGGGGGTGGACATAGAGTTGGGGTCTTTCAATAACAGTAGAATCCATTTTTATATAGTTATACAAGCACATAATATATCTTATTCTAATTAGGACCCCAGTCCCTCTCCTCCTTCGGTTCCCAGCCTGCTCTCTTCTCTGAGTTGATCTTTCTGCTTTCAAGTATTTCTTGATGATATTATTGTGAAGGCAGATATACATTTCCATCCCAATTGGTGAAAAATTGTCCTATGACTAATAGTCACTATCTATAAATATTCATTATTCAAATTAACTTATTTAGCCAAAAACTTTAGTACTATGAGTTTCTACTAAACATTGAGCAGAGATACAATAGTTTTAGGTAGTAAATGAACTGCTTGGAAAGAAGAATTCAGCACAACAAGAATGTGAGTGTCGACCTCAGAGTGGCAAGATGTCAATATTCCAGTTTACCTCCTTATTTCCAAACTTCCACCTCTACACTATAAAATGTGGAAAACTGCAACTATCTTGGGTTATTACAGGAGTTAATGCATTGAGTACGATGTTTGACTTCCTCTAATTGTTTAAGTCATATCCCTTTCCTTTCTTCCATGCTCCTTGCACTTTTCACCTACAGATGTTGGGGAAACTGATTTCTCAATACTTAACATCTAATCCTGTTCAAAAATGTATGGCTTCTCTGTGAAATAAACCAATCTGACAATTGTGGAATACAAATAATAATCGTCGACCATAACAGCATTTGTGGAAATGAATGAATTTGTAGTAACTCATTAAAAGTGAAGGTCACACATAAATGTATGTCTTGCATAGTGGGAAGTGGGAAGGCCTTTGTCTTCTATATTGTTTCCTTTGTCCTTCTGTTTCTCTGTTTTCTAGGCAAACACAGCTGATCTAATTCGTGCATTTTACAGAATATCCTAAGGTGGCACTTGGTCTCTTAATTATTTCTAAGGGGCTAATCAGGGTCAAAAGATAATAGAGAAGTATGGAATGTGATCAGACACTGCAATGGAGAGTTAAGAATGTTTTAAGGGAGTACCCCAGGGCAATCTGACCACTATTTCAGGTGAGTGATGTATAAAGAATAGGAATTGACAGACTTTTAACGGTGAAGAATTGTAGGATGTAAATTTTCTGCCAACAAAAATTCAAAATCCATTAAATAGTCTAGGAGACATCTTCCAATTTTTCAATGTGTTTAACTTGTAAGGTGGACATGTCAAAAGTAAGAAAACAATGTTGATTTCAAAAAGGCTAGAGTTTTTGTAAAGGAATTGTTAAATATCAATAAATGAGAACTTGAAGCTTTCCTACAATAATAATTTAAAAGATGTTCCCTACATCTCATCTACAGAGAACTAGAGAGAAAGACTTAATTGCATGTTAGAAATTAAGAGTGCAGCAGCTCCACCTTTGTTCATGTGTATCACTTGTGTTGCTTATAAGGTAAAATAAAGAAGAAAATAATAAGCCTAATGTTATTACCACCAGCTTGCTTAAGTGAGCTCCTCATACCTTACTCCAAACCTTCACTCTATAAATATCCACTCTTACTTACATAATTATAACTTTGGCACTATTTACTTAAATGCCCTCAAAAAGGGATCTTCAAAGATTGCATGCAACCTTTATCTTTGAATCAGATCTGTAGTACTTCTTTGTAATTCACATTGCAAAGTTGTAATACTTGCAGAGAATATTTTGCAAGAGTCATCTTGCTAGCTTTACTTCAGTACTTCATCATGCCAAATTTTAAATAAAAGTACTTCTAGAATTTTGCTTGCTGTGTTTGATGAGATCTCATGATCAACAAAGACAGGTTGTTACTCTCCAATTCTAACACCCTTGCTAGTCAAACTCCAACTTATGGAAAAATAATCTGATACATTATTACTATTATTATTATTATTATTATTGTTGTTGTTTAGTCATACAATATATAATAGTCTCTAGGGATACTTCATATTTTGGACAAAACCTACAATTAATTCATACAATCCAATGCAAACAAATTTTGTCACATAAAATATTCCCTTCAACATTTGTTTTTATTGTTGCAAGACTATTTTAGCTTGCATTTTGAAAGTATTTATAATGAAGTATTTGACATAACATATAAAGCACCAAACTTTTCACTTTAATGAGTTACTAAGATTGATAAAGTCAGTGATTTTAAGAATAGAAAGATGCAAACTTGGTGACCGTAGTAATGGAATATGCTACCACCCAAAGAAGAAATAGAACATTTCCATTACCTGGATAGTTTCCTTTTGATTGCTTCTATTGAGACCTTGGCATTCACTCAATAGAAATCTTTCTGACTTTCAAAATCAACAAGAGATTTTGAATTTTCTTGGACATCATATAAAGACATATAATATGTAATTGCTAATAATATATCTCATAACTTTTGCAGAATGATATTTTATGAGATGCATCAATGATACCTATTTTTTGTATATTTCATGTATCCTTTTTATTTGTGAACACTAATTATTGTATAAAGAAACATCAGTCAAAAGGATCTCAAACTGTGCTGAGCCCTCTCCTAATCCCCCCACCAAACCAGTTGCTCCCAACCCTTGCCAGAATTTATTGTTGTCAGCCTTATTTCACTATTTTAATGGAATCAAATTGTAATTGTAAATTTGCATTCCCCTGTTGACTAATTATGTTATGCACTTTTTCTTTCACAATTGTCCCTGTGCTAGTAGATATGTATTCTGGCTGGTGTCTGAATTTTTGCCTATTTATCCTGGGCTGAATACTTGATGTATAGAGATACTTCACATGTTCCAAAAATAAATTGTTACCTACAATATGTCCCATGAATAATTTTCCATGTCCATGGCTGGCATAACTATTCCGTTAGTGAATGTTGTAAGACTGTTATTATTTTAAATTAATAGGATTTGTTTTGCAGTTTTAGGTGGTTTTGTTTTTGTTTTTATTTTTGCAGGGGATTGAACTCAGGGTCTCTTAACTAGTGAGCCACTTTCCAAGACCGTTTTTAATAATTTGTTTAGAGACAGGGTCTTGCTGTGTTACTTAGGGCCTTGCTAAGTTGCTGAGGCTGGCTTTCAATTCTCGATCCTCCTGCCTCAGCCTCCTGAGCTGCTGATTTTAGGTTTAAGGAGAATTTGAGTAGAAACATACAGTATATGGCCTTGTCTCCCATATTCATAAGAAATGATGTAGCCTCCCCTCTATTTGGTCTGCAAAAGTTTGATAAAGAAAAAAAAATCATTGTCATAACTTTAAGAATTGATCATGCAATCATTCTGCCAGATCAATTAAACATGTACAAAAGTTTGAATTCAAATTGGAATTCAGTATGCACAATCTATTATGTTGACCCATGTTAGAGTGTGCAAACTAGCTTTACTACAGTCTTTTTTTATGGATAACTAATGCTTACTTTATAATTAATTGATAGTTTTCCCTTTTATTATTTATCCAGTTAGGTGTGCTTTTTAGTAGGAAATATTAGAAAGGAGAAAGAGTAAAGACTCTGATTCAATCATCAAACTATATGTTTCATAATTCAAATTAAAAATCATTCTGATTGGATAGAAATATACAAATTAATGTACCTGCATTTAATACAATTATTTTAAACCCCTTTTTTCTGTTAAAAAATTTGCACCTGTGTTCAAAAGGAAAAACCAACCTTGGCAGTATTCACATGGAAAATAAACTTGTGTTTAAGCTGACTACAAGTTCAATATGAGCCAAGAGAGTGAAAATTGTAAATATGACAGAAGTGTCATAGGATTATTAATAAAGTATAATTTCATTTCATGAAATTCTGTAGTCAGATTTCATTCTTAATTAAATCAAGGTACAGCTTCAGATTTTCTCTCTTTATATTATTTTATATTTTAAAGCAATATTCCTTAAAAATAGGAAGACAAGTGAATGTGTAATTTCCCTCTTGGTAATTACACAGATATGTATGTACACTATTTATTTGTAATATCAAGGAGCTTGAAATTTTCAATGTATAAAATGGGTTTTAAGAGGCAGTATATCCCTTTATTTAGATATCTAATTTTCCCTCAAGATGATGCAAAATGTACTTCATAATTGGAAGGTCATTGAACAAAAATGATTGTAAAATTTCTTCAATCCTTTAATTTCTTTGTATCCTTTTTTAACCCTTATTATGACAAAAAATTTGATAATACCAATATCTAATTTATTCTTTTTAATAACATTTTAAATCCTTTTTTCAATAATTTATAAATATACCAATAAAATTATAGCAAAAATAATATTAGAAACAATATTATTTTAAACCTAGTGGGCTCTCTTGCATCATGAGAATTTGATTCACTAAAAATATGAATATAGATAGTCACTGATACTTCAAGCAAAGTAATTTGGCCCAGGTCTATTATTGTAAAATAATGCCTGATGAATCGTTGAATGTCTAAGCGAGTTAGAATATCAGAATTCATTTTCAGTTGTAGAAATTCACAGTTCTCTTATCCATTCCTGAGTTGAAGTAAATTTAGGATATTGTCATCTGAGATGTCACGGTTAAAAATTTTACTTCTGAGATCAATTTCATCATCATCACTAGAGTCTAGAGCACTGCTATGTGTCCCTGCATGAATCTTCTGACTTTAATGTGAAACACCTACTAAATTTTCTTTTACATCATGTAAGCAAAGAATAAGGCATTCTGAATTCTGACTTTTCAATGAAACCTAAAGGATGGATCTTTACTCCTTCAAAATTCTTTCATACTATCTTGAAAGAAATAAGAGTAATTCCAGACTTAGCATCTTTATAAAAAAGACTAAAAAGCGATTTATTTATTCAGTATTGCATACTTCCAACAGATGCCAACATTCTTTCCTTTTTTGTTAGTCATTTGTGGCATAATTGATAGTGATTAGAAAGTAATAATGAATAAGGATGAAATTATTCCTAGCATAATATTGTAAAAAAATTTTTCAAGATGTCACAAAAAATGAGTATTAGCATATGTATCATAGATTCATAAAATAATTCAGTAGACTAGCTGGCAATGTTAAGAGAGAATGGCATTTATTTTAGCGTTTCAGTAAATTTTACCTTTGCTATTTGAAGGATCTCTAAAAAATAATAAAATCCATGAAATATCAATTCTTGTTAATAATTAGAACTACTAAAAAAAATTTCAAAACCTCAAATAGTGCCCAATGAACATTCCACTATTATATCAAAAGAAGCACATAACAGAAAATATATTTAATATTTGATATGTATGCAAAACAAACTCTAGCTAAATGCTAGAATCTATAATTCACTGAGTCACCAAACATAAAGTTATAGTTTTTATGTGGTATTTAAGGTTATAAAAAAGAATAAGGTGCTGAAGATGTAGCTCAGTGATAGAGTGTTTGCTTAGCATGTGCAAGACCTTGGATTCAATTCCTAGCACTGCAAAAAAAAGAAAAAATACATGTGTAATAAGAATACATTTAAGACAGATTTTCAGCAACTAACTTTGTAAAATTTTTTTTTTCCAACCAGCCAATTTATTCATTAATTCATCCAAAATTAGAATTTGAGTGTGTGTTCTTTTACAAACCACTATATTATATACTGCAGGGAAGTGCATGAACTGCTTAACTTTCATGAATGAATCTCAATTTTAGCTATCTACTGGTATATAACAAATTACCACACAACTTAATGAATTAAAACAGCAATCACATTTTTAATGGGATTTTGTGAATCAAGAATGTTGAATGGGATGCACAGGATGGTTTTCTATCAGCAGGGAAGATTGAGGCTGACCTATCTACCTCCAAGATAGCTTATTCAGTCCCATGGCTGGCATCGTGGTGCTCTTGGCTCCTATTTCTCTACAGGGAGCTTCATTCTCCAGGACCTTCCCATATGTCTTGAGTTTTCCATGTTTTATTGTCAGAGAAGTTAGATTTCCTACAGAGCTGGTGAATTCCCACAGAGTGATTGTTTCAAGGGAGCCAGATGGACTCAGCTGATTTTAAGACCAGTCATTGGAAGTCTTTCTTTCTTATTTCCACCACACTCTCTAGGCATAGTAACCAACTCAGACCATTCATTTGGCACTTTCCCAGTTTCAGCATGGAGCCTCTATGTTTTGGGAAGCTCTATGATTCCTGCTAAACCTGAATGATTGGTCACTCCATCTATTTTAAAATCCACTCTTTTAAGCTGGCCTAGATTCAAATGTGGGAGTGGGAGGAGATGTGCATTCTACTTCTCAATGAGAGAAGAAGAAAATATGGCCATGTTTAGGCTGCCTTAGTCTTTTATATATTTACAAATGTCTTAGATTTCTTGCACACGTAAAACACACCATTTATGACCATTAACTCAGGATTGAGCTTCAGATTCTCATTGAGTAGATGCAGTCCGGGTACAAATAAGTCTCTTTGATCCCATTTTCCTGGGTATGATTTTTCTCCAATTGAATGCCTGAATTGAAGAGGTAAGATGCATGGTCTACCCATATACTCAACTTAGAGTTCTGAGTCAAAAATAGGACAACTGCTTAACACATTCAAAAAAAACAAAAAACAAAAAACAACCCCCCACACACGGAAAAAAAAAAAAGAGAGAGAGAAAGAGGTACAAAACTTTTAGTGATCCATAACAGTTCTGAAACTCAGGTGGAAATGTAGGACCATGTCCTTGACCAGGACTCAGTCAGAATCTCTGGAATAGTTCACCATGACTCCTTGGACCTATGCACACAAGGGTCTAGGATTTACCCTTTGAGTCATCCTTCTTTTTCCTTAAGAAATGACCCATCTTTACAACTGAGTAGCTTCCTCTTGTTTTTTTTTCCTACTTTTGGAAAGTCAGGATTCCAAAAGTTGATTCCTTTGAAACTGACAGCATTCCTTATAATTTGACCTGGTAAACATTCCTTTAAAAAATTGTCACTTACCTGTGTATCAAATTATAATCTTCTTTGCTACACCAAAGTCACATGAATGTTTTTCCCAGTGTGAACCTTTTTCTACACTGGGCTGAATGCCATACTTGAGATGCCAAGAAGCACTTTCTCCAGTTCAGAGAGTCTACAAAGCATTTAAGATTAAGGAAGGATTTTTGTTTTTGTTTTGTTTTGTTTTGTTTTGTCTCGTAGAGACCATTGATGAGGCCCATCCATGACATTTCTACAGATTCTACTAAGTGAACCCATTGGATCTGACCAAAGTCTCACTAATGATTTCTAAAGTCAGAACTTTAAAGGTTTACCAGTTATCATGCTCTAGTAGTAGAACTTTTTGGATATGGTAATTCCCACTTACTTTCAGTTTTGCTTAATAAAGTTTCAGTTTTCCATGGTTAATACAATTCAAGAATTTTAAGTGGAAAATTCTAGAAATTAACAATTCATAAATTACATGCTGTTCTGAGTAGTATACTGGAATCTTATACCTTCTAAGACCATCAGGGGTGTATAGCATCCATTAGTCCAGTGTATCCATGCTGTATATGCTGCCCACCTGTTAGTCATTTAGTCCCTATTGGTTATCCAACCAATTGTCATGGTTTTGAAACCCTTGTGTTCAAGTAACTCATTTTAATTAATAATGACTACAAAGTACAAAAGTAGTGATGCTGCCAATACAAATATGCCAAAGAGAAGCTATAAAGTGTCTCCTTGAAGTATGAAAGGTGAAAGTTCTCAACTTAATAAAGAAAAACCACATGCTGAGGTTGCTGCTATCTGTAGCAAGAGTCCATGTTCTACCAACGAAATTGTGAAGTGTGGGGGCGCAATCTGTGCTATTTTTGCTCTCAAACATCCAATTTTTTAAAAAGTTACAGTCATAGTCTGTGATAAGTGTTTCCGTAAGACAGAAAATACATTAAACTTGAGTTCCAAGTCTAGGAAAAAATAGGATATGTACAGGAGTTTGTGTTCTCTATGGTTTCAGTCTTAGAATGTATTACTCCTGCCTGGGGCAACTACAGTATTTTCCCAGAATTTCTTTTTTCTGTGGAAGGTACTAAGGATGAACCAAAGCTTTTCTCCTTTATTTGTCTTCCAAATGCTACTTGAAAACTGAAGAATCATTTTTTATCACATGTAACTGAAACATTTTGGTAATTTCAGTACTTGACCAGAAAATCTCCTTAGCTAATGTACTTACTCAAGTCCATTAAATATATTTTGTAATTACCTCATTACCACAAATAACAGTGGGGCCAAACTTTCTACTTCTCTGTAGCAGTGGTCACTTTTTCTCACCTATTGTATCACCAATTCTATCATTGTCTTTAAAGTCCTCACTAGCAATCTCCACTAATGACAAAGACAATTAGGGGAAAACATTGTTAAAATTAGGTACTTAGCTTTTTTATTCATTTGCAAATGTATTTTTGGGAGTTTATCATCTACAAAGCCCCACAGTAGGGACTGCAGAGAATGAGGGGCACCATGGAGGATCCCCCCCCCTCCCCGTCACCTGAATGAGCATGCTGTGAGGTAGGAAGTGGTTAAGTGGGAAACGTGGAGATATATAGGTGAAGTTCTAAAGGGTGACAGAGGAGGAAATATTGTTGGCTTTCTTGCTGAATTTAGACCTGTTGCTACAAGACCAGAGACAAAAAATACCAACTATCAAGGAATTAATTTGAACGAGGCACAGGAGCCTATTGGAGAAATATGGAACATATTATGTTGGATGGATCATTGGAATGGGAGGTAAAAATGGGAAAGAATGCAGTAAAGATAGGGAGTCAGGGGTTTGAGTATAACTCATTGTAAAAAAATTAATATTGGAACTTGGACTAGTGATTTTAAGATCTATTTATTTATTTTGTACCAGGGATTGAACCTGGGGGCGCCAAGCCACCAAGCCATATTCCCAACTATTTTTATTTTTTCTCTTCTGACAGAGTTCACTAAGTTGCTCAAGGACTCCCTAAGTTGCTGAGGCTGGCTTTGAACTTGCAATCCTCCTGCCTCAGCCTCCAAAGTGGCTGGGATTACAGGCATATGCCACTTCCCCTGGCTAGGATTTTTTTTTTTTAAGAAATGGAAAAGCATATCAATGTTGTTATTGTGAGTTGTATTTTTCTTTATGTTCAAGTCGGCTTTAGGAAGATTCATCTGAAGTGCAGGATGGACCCTAAAGGAAACAAAGGCAGGTCATCAGGGTGAAGCTCTGGCACTATTTCAGAGGCAATTTTTGATTCCCTATAAGAGCATTGGCAGTGAGAATGGAGAGGACGAGGCAGCTTGGAGTATTAACCACAGTTGCAAGCTTTCCTTATAATTCATTATCTCTTTTTCCTGCTCTCTCTCTCTATCCATTTCAAAGAATAGTTCTCCATCATGTATGACTTTGCTGAGATTGATAGCAAATGCATCAATCAGTTATAAACTCAACACACTACCTGCTGCAAAAAATGCAAATATGGAGAGCACATTTCAGGATATTTTTTGGATCTGAAAGCTGCTTTCGTTAAAAGACTCATGAGCCAGTTTCATTATTCAGTTGCTTGTGAGTTTTTGAAGAGATCAAGGAGTTGTGGGTTGAAGTCTTCTAGGAAACAGTGAAACTTGTTGAGGAGGATCAAGATGCAATTAATCACGCTCTTGACTCAGCCTTCGAAATCAGTGTCACTCCCAGAAATTTAAATGTAAATAATATAAGGTCATCTTAGTTTTGAAGTTAGATGGCTTTAAAATTAGAAATAGTCAAAGGCTAGAAGCCTCTTATATTAAATATATCTTATAAAAGGAAATACATTCATCCCAATGACTTCCTCCCTATTGCCAGTTCTTCCTTATATATAATTTTCTTCCATAAAGAAAATGGATTTTTTTTGGTTATCATATCCAGAGATAAACAGATTTTTGTCAATTTATTGGCTTTAGTTTGACTCCTGCCAACTATCGAAAAAAAATGCTTGAAAAATCAGTTATTCATCTTTAATATCCTTAATCCAGAAGCTCTACACTCAACACTCTGCTATAAAACCTATGTAAAATTTATCTAAAACCTTCCAATGGTAGCAGTCTCTAATATTTAGTCCAACACTAAAATAGAAAACAATAATCACATTGATTTTAATGACATAATAAAAATAGTAAATTAAATCATAAGCCACAGGAAGGATTGGCAATTATTTTCTAATAGGTTGTCATGAATTAAATGATTCTATACACAGTACTGATTTCTTTTGAAAACACAACAGCCAATAATTTTAAAAAATAATTTGAGTACATTTGGAAAGATAGGCATGAATTTTAAAATATTTTATTATTCCAGAACCTTTATGAATACATGATATTTTAATGTTAAGTCAAACAATCCGCGCACAGGAAGACTGATATCGTGTGATTCAGTCAAGAGCAGAATCAAAGAAATCTGAATTACAGCAATCTCCTCTCCAGCAGTTGTGTCCAGAGGCCAAGGAGGAAGGGGAGAGAAGGACAGGAAGAGGCTGTGCGGGAATACAGAGGGCCAGATAGCGGATCCCTGCTGGTGTTCCATCACACAAAGTGACTGCAGTTAACAAGTGCATTACACATCTCAAGGTATCTAGAGGAAAGGATTTGGAACACTCTCCTCACAAGGAAATAATCAATATTTGAGAAGATGGACAAGATAAGTATCTTACGTTGATCAACATACATTATGTAAGCATGCTCGTGCATCAAACCGTACCCCATAAAGATGTATAATTGCTACCTATTAATAAAAAATAAATACAAAAGAGCATAGAAGCCAGTCTGGGGTTCTCACCTGTTAAATAGGAGATAATTTGAGAATGAAAGTAAATGATAGTAATGGATTTCAATATAGGGAATAAAATGAGAAGTCATTATTGAAAGAGACCAAGAGAAGCAAAAAAAAAAAAAAAAAGTGTGATCTTGGAATAAAACTAGAATAGATTTTTAGGTTATTTTATTTTCTATGAGAAATTATTGGGATGCTTGGATCAATATGAAAAAGGTCTGCAGATTAGATAATAGTATCGGGTCAAGCTAGTTGTCTGACTTAGAAATGTACATTGTACTCTGGATATTTTCCTTTTACTTGGGAAATACAAACTGAGATATTAAGGAATGAAGAGACTTTATGTTTACAACTGGATTTAAAATTACTCAGGGAAAGTGATTCAGAAAAGAGAAAAGAGTGAACAGACAAGATAGCAGTATGTTCATGACAAGGAAATCTGAATGAAGAGACTAGGATGTTCTTTGTACTATTCTTTCGATTTCTTTTTAAGTAAGAAATTTTATCAAAATAAAAAACAAATAGGAGAACTACATTTTTGTTCACATTTACTTACCTGACAGTTAAAATTTGAATATAATTTTTAAAATGGGTTTTCAGCTCTTTAAAAATGATAATCTATATATTTATTTTTTTCTCCAGATATATAATTACCTGATATCAAAATTCATATTTAAATTATCTGATACATATTAGAAAGTATGTGGACGTACTCTACCAGTGTTCTCTGTGAAAAACAAAGGAGAAAAACATGAAACTCAAGGACATACTGGAAATCATCCCAAATGATATTTAAAGAATGATAGAATTTGGAAAATAGAGTCAGAACTGATGCTTACTTGGCTAAGAATCTGGAGCTTGGAAATAAGAAATAAAAATGATCTAAGCCAAGTCACAAAGTATCTAAAACTAAATGAAACAGTACAAGCATGTGTAAGTGACATTTTTTGATGAATGACATTTTAAGAAAAGTAGAAAAGCACACTCTCTTTTAGAAAGTAAGACAGATAAAACGCTTAAGATTTAATTACTCTTGAGAACGACAAGGTACAGCCAGTCACCCTGACTTGCCCTGAGACTGTGCGTGCTTTTTTTTTTTCTTCTTTTTTTCTCATCGCTCAGTTAAGCATAAATTCATAGATTTCATGGTTAAGAGAGCCTGAGATGAGATGCTGGTTGCCTGCACTTCGTCCTGCCACTTCTTATCAGACCATCTGCTGTCACCTCAAAAAGCCAAGACTGTATAATCTTGGTAAACATACAAACCATTCCTGCATTTAATTTTGGTTGGAAGGAAGACCCCATTATGTGTATTGATTGTGAAGTGTCACTACCTTCTTTTGATGAATTCTCGGCACCTTATAGCTACCGACTGCTTCTCCATGAATGCAACATTAAGCCTTAACTGTGTTTACTCTAAACTTCTTACATAAATGCTAAACAAAGTTCATGATCTCAGATGTAAATCTGATTTGCATGGAAGCCTGCCTATGGGTTTTATTCACCTTCTGGATTTAAGTAGCATTTGTCATTTATGGACCCAAATGTGCTGGCTCTGGCACGGAGCGACGGAAAAGCAGAAGCAAGAATCAGTGGTTGCTGAGCGCCAGTTCAGAACTCCTGAAACTCTCTTGCTGCAAGCCCGGATTGCATGTGACCACTGGGCATGTGAGTGTGTCCATGTAGTAGGTCCATGCCTGTGTCCTAGCATGAAAGGGAGCTGAGGGTTTGGACTGGGGATAGGCAAAAAAGATCAAGTAATCACAGTTGTGAGAAAAAGACATTTAAAGGGGTTGTACCTCTTTTTCAGATCATTAACTGCACATTTTGTTTTACTCCCTCTTTGGTGTTACTAATTCTTTAGAAGCCTTTGAGATCTACACTCATTCCACATACAGACTGAAAAAAACTCAGCAAAACTTACATTCAAGTGTGCTACCGAAAATGAGAGATAAAGAGAAAATCTTCAAAGCTGCCAGAGAAAAACAACACATTGCTTACAATGAAAAGGTAATTCTAATGATGGCAGAGTTTTCATCAGAAATAACGGAGGCAAAAGATAAGGCAAAGATATTTTTAACGGGTTGAAAGAAAACAAGGAATTTCCAACCCCAATGCTTACCATAGCCAGTGAAATTAACTTTTCACTTTAAGAATTTAGAGGCAAAGAAATAAATTAATTGTACAATAAATTTATTAATTAACTCCAGAATAAAGATCAAAACAGGAATTAATAAAATATAAAATGAGCACCAATAAAGAACAACAAAAAGTCTAAAGGCTAAGATGAGTAAAATTGATACAATTGAAAAATTAGCCTGAATGATCAAGTAAAATATCACAGATGTCTATTATTAAGAGTAATGGGGACATAGCTCAGTGGTAGAGCACTTGCCTAGAATACACAAGGCTCTGAGTTAAATCCTTAACACCGCAAAAATACAGAAACAAAGGTAGGTAGGTAGGTAGATAAACAGACAGTAAGACGAACAGATGACATTTGAAAGAAATTATCTAGGGTCGGAGATAGAACTCCACGGTAGAGTGTTTTACGCTTTGGGTTTGATCCAAAGCACCCTGTGCAAAGGAACCATCCCTACATACTCTGCAGATATAAAAATAATTTTATGACAATAAATTTGACAAATCAGATGAATTATTTCAAAGACACACAATGTTAAAATACATAAAAGAAGAAACAGAAATTATGAATACCAAAGTATTCAACCCATTTTCTCTAATCATCCCAGATGTGGAGCACCTATAAAAATTTAGATATCCCAGGTTTCATGATGCGCACCTATAATCCCAGAGGCTTGGAGTCTGAGGCAGGAGTATCTCAAGTTCAAAGCCAGCCTCAGCAACTTAGACAGACCCTGTCTCAAAATAAAAAATAAAAAAAGAAGGGCTGAGGATGTGGTTCAGTGGTTAAGTGTCCCTGGGTTCAATCCCTACTACAATAACGACAACAACAATAAAACCCTGAACTATGGTGTTTAACATATAATTATATAATATGTATTAGTATAATAATATAATTATATTGCAATATAATTATAGTAATGTTATTAACTAATTCAAATGAATATAATGCATTTTATATATGTCATATATATGTCATATATACGTAGGCTCTAGATTACAGTTTAACTTATTTTAATGCACCTGTGCCAATTTCAGTGAAATTCATGGAATTAAAAACTTAGACTTAACAGATTAGTAATGTTTTAAATATAATAACCTGATCTTCAGGAAAACTCTCAAATGTGCAAGGTGCATATAACATCAAACTTACACAAACTCTTTCAGAAAACAGAGGAGGTATGTACACTTTAATTTCAAGAGGAAGGCAGAAGTCTTACACCAAAACCTGATAAAAATTTTTCAACACAAGAAAACAAGTTGATAGAAGATAAGATGCCACCACATGAAAAGTACTTCCACATTGTGACCTGATGAAGGTCATACCAGGAATCCAAGCGCTGTAGGTGAGCTCTAAGATGGCTGGCTCTTCAGGATCCCCTCAATTTCATGTTCTTACAATCATCTCCCGTTGAGAATGGGCTGGAGTTAGAGATTCATTTTCAACTCTTGATATCAGCTTACCAAAAAGACCGAAGCTTTGGTCTTGCTGTGTTCGTTGTCTCTCTCTCTCTCTTCCTTGCTCTCTTGGAGTGTTTAATTCAGCAGGAGACAGCTGTCATGTCATGAGGTAGTTCTGCTCTGAGCAAGAGATTGTGAACACCCGTCCCCTCCAGCTGATGGCCCAGGAGGCCCTGAGGGCCACAGGAAGGAGCCTGTTACCTGTTACATCTCCACAAGGCTTCAGCCCAGGCAGGAATTGAAATGACTCCTCACAAGCAGGCTTATCCCAAACCACCCGTATAAGATGTGCTGACTTCCTGACCCACAGAAAATTGTGAAATAAGTTTTATTGTTAAGGTATTAACTTCTAGGGCAACTTGTTATGGTTTAACTTTAAAATAATAAATTAAGTACACAAAGTACAACTGTATTATCATTTAATTAGAACAAAGAACATACAAAGAACAAAGACAAATTCATGATTTAAAAACTCTCAACCTAGAATAAAAGAAAACTTTTATTTATTTACTTATCTATTTATCTATTTATTTACCTATTTATTTTTGGTACCAGAGATTGAACCCAGGGGTGTATAACGACTGGGTCACATCCTGAGCCCTTTTTAAAATATTTTTATTTTGAGACAGAGCCTTGCCAAATTGCTCAGGGCCTCACTAAGTTGCTGAGGCTGACTTTTGAACTTGTGATCCTCCTGCCTCAGCCTCCAGGTAGCGGGGATCACAGGCACATGCCACTGTGACTGACCTGAATAAAAAAAAAAAAAATACAAACAAACAAAAAACCTTTTCTATTGATAAGGAGCATCTGAGAAAATATAGAACTGTCATCATGCTCTGGGGAGAAATATTGAAATATTTTCCTTAGTTTGGGAATGAAGGATGCTACTCTATTTCAGTTTGGTATTTTGCTGTAATCTCCATGCCACAAAGCACAAGAAAAAGGAATAAAACATGTACAGATAAGGCAGGAAGAATCACAATATCTTTAATTATCCATAGGGTAATTTACATAGAGCAAAGTAGAGCCTAGGAAGGGTACAGTAAAATATAAATATTTTTAAAAGTCAGTGTTTTCATATACTAGCAACTGACATTTGAAAAAGTTAAACTAAGCAATGATTACATTTATAGTAAAAAAAAATAACAAACTGCCCAAAAAAATAACAAACTGAAATATTCCAGAAAGAAATAACAAAAGGTGTATAAGAAACCAGGCGTGGTGGCCCACATTTGAGATCCCCACAACTTAGGAGGCTGAGGCAGGAGGATCACAAGTACAAAGGGAACCCTGGCAACATAGCAAGGCCTTGTCTCAAAGTAAATAATAAAAATTAGAAGGACTAGGGCCATAGCTCGGTGACAAAGCACCCAGAGATTCAATTCTCAGAATAATAAGGGAAAAAATGTAGAATATAGTTATCAAAACTATGTAAAATTTCTCCAAGAAATTAAAGATGGTATAAATAAATGGATAAACCATGTTAGATTTATGCAGCGATATGATTGTATGAATTGATAGATTTATTATTGTTTTTTGGGGGGGATACCAGAAATTGAACTCAGGTGGGTTTAACCACTGAGCTATGTCCCCTACCTCTTTTTTAAAAATATTTATTTTGAGACAGGGTTTTGCTAAGTTGCTTAGAACCTTGCCAAGTTGCTGAGGCTGGCTTTGAACTTAGATCCTCCTGCCTCATCCTCCTGGGCTCCTGGGATTACAGGTAGGTGTGAACCACCAGGCCTGACTAGAGTTATTATTGTTTAGTTACCATTTTTCCCCAAATTGATGTATCAATTCAAGGTTATCACATTCAGAACCACTATGCTGCTTATAGAAATGGGAATGCTTATTTTAAACTTGTAATTCAAATGATCCATGATAGGTAAATCATTACAATAAATTTGGAGGAGTTATAAGAATCATTATAATGTTTTTAAGGGTGTGATTTGCACATTGAAGTATATACACATTAAAGTAAGACAGTGACGATTTCAGGAATACATGCTCTCATATGTGGTCAATTAATTTTTGACAAAGGTGACAAAGCAATTCATTGGGGAAAGGGAAGTATTTTCAGCAAATCATGTTAGAATAGTTGAATATGCATGTCAAAATGAATCTTCACCTTTATCTTATTAGAGAGAGTAATTCAAAATAGAACATAGATATAAAAGTTAAAAGTAGCAAGTTCTAATAAAAGAGTAATGAGAAACCTTTACTAATTTGAAATATGAGAAGATTTCTTAGGACACAAAATTTTAAATGCTTGCTCTTTAAAAATCACTATTTTAAAAAGGGGAAGGCAAGCTATGGAATATAGAAAATATTTGCAGAAAATATATCAGAAAACAAACTTGGATTCGGAATATATAAATAATTCTTACAATTCAATAAGAGAAGGCTTAAACAATCTATGATAAGATGGGTAAAATATTTCATATAAGAAGATGCAAATATGTCCATTGACCATGTGAAAACACTTTGGAATCTATGTCATTCAAACTAAAACTACAATGAGATATTTCTAAATATCCAGAAGAATGGATAAGATTTATTTATTTATTCATTTATTCATTTAGTGGTGCTGGGGATTGAACCCGGGGCCTTGTGCTTGCGAGGCAAGCACTCTACCAACTGAGCTATATCCCCAGCCTCCAAGACTTTTTTTTTAAATGCCATGTTTGTGTGAGGTGTGGACAGTATTCACATACTATTAGGAGGAATGTATCTACTTTGGAAAATTGTTGGCATGTGTTTGATAAACTTAAGTTCAGCATATCCCTACAATGGAACCCAGCCTTTCTACTCCTAGGTATTTGTCCAAAACAAATCTAACTAAAACATTAAAAACATATATTCATGTGTATAAATACTCATAGTGACATTAATCACTATAGACCCAAACTGGTAATAATTTAAAATTTTACCAACAGAGGAATAATAAGCCAAATCAATACACTGAAATTGCTGGGAATGGTGGCACATATCCCTAATCCCAGCGGCTTGGAAGGCTGAGGCAGAAGGATCTCAAATTCTAGGCCAACATGAGCAACTTAGTGAGGATCTAAGCAACTTAGTGAGACCCTGTCTCAGAAGAAAATTTTAAGAGGGTTGGGGATGTTGTTCAGTGGTTAAGCACTCCTGGGTTCAATTCACACACACACCAAAGAGAAAAGGAAGGAAGGAAGGAAGGAAGGAAGGAAGGAAGGAAGGAAGGAAGGAAGGGAGGGAGGGAGGGAGGGAGGGAGGGAGGGAGGAAGGAAGGAAGAGAGAAAGAAAGGAGGGAGGGAGGGAGGGAGAGAGAGACGGAAGGAAGGAAAAACAAACCAGAAACTGATATTTAAGTATAGAAAATTAGAAGACTAGTTGAAAATAAGTAGGAAAGAAAAATTTACACACAGCAACACACATCAATTTCAAAAGTATCGTGTGGGTTAAAGAAGCAAGACAGAAAAGACTACAAGTAAATAATTCTGTATAAAATTCTAGAAAATGAACACTGATTTGTAGTGACAAAAAGATCACTGACTTCCTGAACTCGGGAGGCACAGAGTCACCCACACTTCCAAAGAGAAAGAGAACACTCAGATGTGCTGGGAGGATTCTGTACCTCAATGTAGCCATGTTTTCACGGAGTGCACTTGTGCTACAAGTCTTCAAAACACTTCAAGTTGATGCAGTATATAAACTTATACAGCATAGGAGTCACATTTCAATGAAATTAATGTAGCAAGAATTTTAAAAATTTGATTCTCGAACTTGTACATAGAAGAAAATGAACTAAACCACACAAGTAGAACAGAAGTAGCATCAGAATGAAACATAAAAGAACTGTAGGACTATTATTATTATAGAATACACTTCTGTTCAAAGTCACCAGGCACAGGCGATGCCTGATGTCCTGTGTGCTGCATGTGACAAAAAAAGACACAAAACCAGAAAATCTGAGAGCACTTCCAGGTAACTCAACAGCAGGGACACCCCTGGACCACAACCCCTTGGTCTTCTTCCTGAATAGAAATTAGGAGTTAGAAACATTCAAAGCTAGACAGCTAGGCAGCACTTTTGACTAATTAATTAAAAGTGGAAGCAACACCATTGGCGAGTCTAGAGGAGAGATTAATTTCCAACTGAGCAGGATGGGCTCACCATCCGGAGCTCATAGAGATGGCATGATCCAGCCCAGCTAGAGGAGGAGACTGCCACTGTTACGGAAGAGAAGGAAGGAGCCCTGAGCCTGGCTCTATGGGGAAAGGACAGCCAAGTGAGGAGAGCTTCAGGGAGACAACACTGGGCCTCAGTGTGATTCATACCAGTCAACACTTGATGCATCACTTTAGAATTCAGTATGTTCCAGAAGTGCATGGACAATGTCATTCGATATTGGGATCTGGAGCGTGGGCTCTGAGTGGCCATGCTCATGGGGGAAACCTACCACTGGTAAAACGAGGCTTCGCCCAAGTGCATTCATGCACTCTATCTTGGCTAACTCTATTATGGACAGAATAAGACCTACTCATCAATTAATCAGGTGCATTCACTAAGGCAGAGAGCAGAGAAGTGGAAATGCTCCAGATTAGCTTTATGTGGACTTCTCAGAGAGTTTAGGCCCAGGGAAACCCTATGGTACATCACAATTGCAATAATCTCACACACCTTTTCAACCACCAAGGACTGGGCAGCTTCCATCCTGGTTATTTGGTTCCCTCCCGCCTGTGATGACCCCCAGTTTCCTCCAGCTCCTTCCACACCCTCATCAGGTGGCTTTGCTTTCTGCTACACAAATCACGAAGATTAGAGTCCTGAACTAACTCAGCAACCTTGTCCAAACCAGCTTCAGAACTCTCTTGACTGACAAATGAAATCTCTCTCCGCCCCAAGGTGAACAATTTATTCCTCTTCCTTGTTTTGCTGACTTCCTTTAAGGGCTTGTTCTAAATACAGACCTTCCTTTCTAACTCTCCATGTTCTGTTACCACAGGTCTTTCCCTATATTCACATTCTGCTTACTTAAAAGTGAGAGCTACACAAAAACTGTTCTTAAAATTATCGTTGATTGATTGTATTTTATGTTTTAAATTGTGTGTATTAGAAATTTTGAGATATAGCAAAGGGCAATGGATGGGGAGAAGATTGTCACTGAAAAAGGAGATTTTTACTCACATTGCTCAACAAGAGGGGGCACCATGCTAAAGAGTCTCTTTCCACAGAGGAAAGCACATGGGTCGAAGGTGAGGTAACAGGAGGAGGGAGGAGCTGTGAGCAGGACCTTTTATGGTGGTTTCCATCTGAAGGAATGGAGAGGCAAAATAAAGTAGGCTTATAATGGGCTGAATTGAATGATAGATTTCAGCACACCCTGGGAGGCCGGGACTGCCCCTTTTGTCTAGTACTTGGATCTGGGCGAATTGAGCAAATGCACAGTGACTTGGAATGTATAAGTAAATTCAATACAGGAGATGGCTGAGTGTGGTCTTTGGATTGGTTGGTTAGTATTTGATAGCCGTGTCCCCAGGAGGACTCTTCTGGAAGAGGAGATGGGTAACAATGAAGAAGGCAGTAGCCCAAGACAAGGTGACTCAGGCATATCATCACGTTTTCCAGGACAAGGAGTCTCCAGGATGTGCATGAGGGGCAGATATTCAAGCGGCAAGTGTGCAGAAGCCCTTAACACATGTTTTAGTTAGCTTTTGCATTGCTGTGACCAAAAATTCAGACAAGAACTATTTAGAGGAGAAAAGATTTGTGTTAGCTCATGGCTTCAGAGATTTAGTCCTTGGTTGGTGGATACCATAGCTTTGGGCCCAAGGTGAGGCAGAGCATCACAGCAGAAGGGCATGGTGGATAAAAACAGCCCAGGTGGGCTGGGGATATAGCTCAGTTGGTAGAGTGCTTGCCTTGCAAGCACAAGGCCCTGGGTTTGATCCTCAGCACTGAAAAAAAAAAAAAAGAAAGAAAGAAAAAAAGCAAAAAATAGCCCACGTAATGGCAACCAGGAAGCAGACAGACAGTTCAACTCACTGAGGACAAAATATAAACCCTAAAAGCACTTCCCCAGTGACCTGTCTCCTTCAGCCTCACCTTACCTGCCTACAGTTACCATCCAGTTAACCCATATCCATGGATTAATCCGCAATTGGTTACAACTCTCATAGTCCAATCATTTCACCTCTGAGCATTCTTGCACTGTCTCGTATCTGAAGTTTCAGTGACACCACATACCTCAAACAAAACATCAAGCTGCCATGCCAAAATTCTTGTTCTCTTCAAGATGGAAGTTCTGGAAGGAGGTCATCCTTAGCATTTGTTCACTTTGCTCACTACTCAGTTCAATAAATTTATTCTGGGCCCCATAAAGACTTTGCAACTGATGGAAGGCCCACGAAGAGTGCCTAGAAGTGCCTTTCCAGTGTTTTCACTGCTCTTATTCACAGCCACCCACTTCATTTAGGTGCTCACCATCTGTTATAAGAGCTCCTACATTTCCCCATAAACGTGTTCATGCTTCTTGATTTGTCCCTGCAAAATCTATAACCTGCTCTGCCCCATCTAGCATTTTCTTTTCCCTCTTTCTTTCTCTCTCTCTCTCCTTCCTTCCTTCCTTCCTTCCTTCCTTCCTTCCTTTCTTTCTTTCTTTCTTTCTTTCTTTCTTTCTTTCTTTCTTTCTTTCCTTCCTTCCTTCCTCTTTCTTTCCTTCCTTCCTCCCTCCCTCCCTCCCTCCCTCCTTCCTTCCTTCCTTCCTTCCTTCCTTCCTTCCTTCCTTCCTTCCTTCCTTCCTTTCTCTCTCTCTTTCTCTCTTTCTCTCTCTCTCTCTTTCTTTTTGGTACTAGAGATTAAAACCAGGGGTGTTTTAACACTAAGGTACATCTCAGCCCTGTTTTATATTTTATTTATTTTTTTTTTATTTTGAGAGCTAAATAGCCCAGTCTGACATTGAACTTGTGATACTCTTGCCTCAGCCTCCCAAGTCACTGGAATTACAGGCATGTGCCATGGTGCCTGGTTCCTATCTACCATTCTGAAGCACACATCTCATGTCATTTCATGTTCAATTACAGGTTGAGACCAGACTTCTCAGCTTCTAGTAAAGTCTCTTTCCAATCTCCCTCCATCCATTACCTCAGTTCTGTACCCTTAAATAAACTTGGCACATTAATAACATCAAACGTGTAAGACTCCATTGCTGTATCTTGCCTACGAGCCTTTGCACAGATGGTTAGCTTTGCTCAGAAAGTAACTCCGGAACCCTCCACCAGCATTCTGACTGTGTTGTGGCTGCCATTCCTCTTTTCCCACGTGGTGAGTGAGGAGGTCTGTGCTACACAGTTCCCATCTCACCTGGGGAAGCAGAGGGGAGCTGATGGGTCCACCTTGCTGACCCAAGGACTTACGAAGAACAATAAACCACTGCTCTATTGAGACACTAATTTCACCTGTGGATCATTACACAGAAATGGCTAACTGAAAATTAATTTTTTCATAGACTTGGACTCCCAAAATGCTGTGTGAAAATCATCTTTTTGTGCGTCGTACCTGGCAGAAGGAAGTTGCTCAAAAATTGTGTGATAGCCGCGCACGGTGGCGCATGCCTGTAATCCCAGCACTTGGGAGGCTGAGACAGGAGGATCATGAGTTCAAAGCCAGCCTCAGCAACTTAGCAAGACCCTAAGCAACTCAGTGAGACCCTGTCTCTAAATAAAATACAAAACAGGGCTGGGGATGTGGCTCAGTGGCCGAGTGCCCCTGGGTTCAATCCTCAGT